>JAMPIV010000531.1:0-71442 GCA_024509875.1 Oreohelix idahoensis
TGAATTTTAGGCTTCACTTCTAGCAAGGTCTGGTATCTTGGCAATCGATCTTCACAGTGGAATAACACTGAAACGTGTCAGGTTATATTCCCTGTCTCCCACGCATCTGTTTGTTATGGAGTTAAATAAAACACTGCAATCATGTTCAAACAGGCGGGTGAAGGGTGTGGTACTTCCAAAATATCCCACGTGAAATAAGGTGCGTAAAGCAAAAGGTTACGTTTTGCCATATATGGCAATAAGATATACGATGCCTTGCGTACAGACTCGCGAATATGTCGTTAACCTCGTATGACAACGTGTTTCAAAAGTAACAATTCATTACTTTATCAGAAAGTAATCTCTTATCTGTGTGTGTCCATCAGTTGTCTTCCCGTATTCCAGGCTTTGGTGATGCGTGCACCCGTCTTATCGGTGCTTAGGCAGAAAGCACTGGGCGATGTACGTGTTAATCTACCGCGGCCAAGCTTGGTACAAGGGAATTTTAACAACCTGCATCTCGTAATATTATCTCTACATCTCCTTGCAAATGTGAGGTGTTTATCATCCACAAGAAGTGTCAGATAACAGAGAAGACACAATATACTGAAAGTAGTGAAAGCATACTTGAAAATATAAACTGTCTGCTACATAGTATAGAAAGAAATAAAGTGCGACAATTGAAAGCACGCAATAAAATCAGTACCACAAATGCACCGATTACTGCCGGAGTGAAACAGAGATCGAGAGGGGCGCCCCATTCTGTCACAGTACGAACCCTAAATTAAAAATATACGAGAGCTGCGTAATTTGCGCTTCCGTAAAGTGCAGAATGCTGGAGAGTAACAGAAAATGAAATGTCCAAACTGTCCTCTTTCCACATAACATGCCGAACACCATAACCAACCAAGAACTGCTAACTCGGAGCCAGCATCATAGCTGGTAGATGTTGGAATTGGGCTGGTCACATCCTCAGAAGAGACCTTGACTCCATCACCAGAACTGCCCTAATATGGACTCCAGAAGGAAAGCGAAAGTGAGGCAGGTCAAAAGCTACCTGGCATAGAACTGTGGGGGCAGAGATGCAAAGCATGAACCGGAGCAGAAGAACCTACGAAGGATGGGCTGATGACCGAGCAAAGCGGAGACATTTGGTTGCTGCCCTACAAGAAGTCATCAGGCGGGATGGTCACTGATTGCTTTATCAGTCAGTAGCCAAGGCCCAAAGAAGATGAAGATGTTCGTTTTTCTAAATCCGAAACTTCACCTCATATGTCAGTTAGGTCATTCACCCTCGTGTCCTTATCACAACATTTCAATCACCCTCGTGTCTTTATCACAAAATTTCATTCACTCTCGAGTCTATCGCAAAATTTCATTCACCCTCGTGTCTTTATCACAAAATTTCATTCACTCTCGTGCCTTTATCACAAAATTTCATTCACCCTCGTGCCTTTATCACAAAATTTCATTCACCCTCGTGCCTTTATCACAAAACTTCATTCACCCTCGTGTCTTTATTACAAAATTTCATTCACTCTCGAGTCTTTATCACAAAATTTCATTCAACCTCGTGTCTTTTTCACAAAATTTCATTCACTCTCCAGTCTTTATCACAAAATTTCATTCACTCTCGAGTCTTTATCACAAAATTTCATTCACCCTCGAGTCTTTATCACAAAATTTCATTCACTCTCGAGTCTTTATCACAAAATTTCATTCACTCTCGAGTCTTTATCACAAAATTTCATTCACCCTCGAGTCTTTATCACAAAATTTCATTCACTCTCGAGTCTATCACAAAATTTCATTCACCCTCGTGTCTTTATCACAAAATTTCATTCACCTTCGTGTCTTTATTACAAAATTTCATTCACCCTCGTGTCTTTATCACAAAATTTCATTCACCCTCGAGTCTTTATCACAAAATTTCATTCACCCTCGAGTCTTTATCACAAAATTTCATTCACCTTCGTGTCTTTATCACAAAATTTCATTCACCCTCGAGTCTTTATCACAAAATTTCATTCACCCTCGTGTCTATCACAAAATTTCATTCACCCTCGTGTCTTTATCACAAAATTTCATTCACCCTCGTGTCTTTATCACAAAATTTCATTCACCCTCGAGTCTTTATCACAAAATTTCATTTACCCTCGAGTCTTTATCACAAAATTTCATTCACTCTCAGTCTTTATCACAAAATTTCATTCACCGTCGAGTCTTTATCACATAATTTCATTCACACTCGAGTCTTTATCACAAAATGTTATTCACCTGTAGCGAAAGGTTTTTTCTTGTGTGATGATGGTGGTAGAGATGATGATGATGATGATATAATCCCTTTAGCTGTGAGCAGGTAGCTCTTGACAGCCCATTGCCTCTCTGACAAAGGTGCAAGTCTTCCTCAGTTGCTGTGATGATGTGTAGAGTGTATTGTGGATGGTTGGGTTCGATGGAAGTAGTTGGCGTCGCAGGTCAGTTAGTCTTGGGCACTGTAACAGCAGGTGTTCAACTGATTCCTCATGGTGGTGGCAGTGCCTACAGTTTGGTTCACGTAGTGGGTCTATTCTATTTAAATGTTTATTGACAGGGGCATGGCCTGTTCTCAGCTGGAAAATTAAACTCTGATCTCTTCTTTTCAGTTGTTTAACTGGATCTTGAGGGTTTGGTTTAGCTTGATGTTTGAAGAATGGCCGCCCTGTCTGGGAGGAAGCCCATTGGTTTAGCCATTCTTCCCTATAATTGTTTCTCAGGATCTGTTGGCAGGTTTGCAGTGTGGTACTTGATGGGAACTGGGGCAGTGCTGCTCCTCTTTTGGATAGTTTGTCGGCTTTTTCATTTCCTGGGACTCCGACATGCCCTGGGATCCACTGGAGTGTAACTTCGACGCAATAGGAAGTGAACAGTTGGTCAATAAATCTACAGATGTTATTAATATTAGGGGACATTTTGCTTTCTAGGGCTTGGAGTGCTGATTTTGAGTCTGAGAATATAACAATATCCTCAGGTGGAGTGATGCCACTTTCAAAGTCTGAGATTATCCGGCACAATGCTTTTTCTAGTGCTGTTATTTCTGCATCATAGCTGGAACAAATTTCTCCGCAAGGGCCAAAGATGCAAGGGTGGTCTTCTGGGTGCTGGTTGGGGTATTTTATCACTGCGCCATATCCAGCATTGATGGTAGCTTTAAATGCAGATCCATCTGTGTAGACATGGATGATGTCTTGTGGATATGAATCTATAGTTTCTAAAGCGATGGTTTTCAGTAGTGGTCCTAGAGTGTTCTTGTCTGCTGAGGGGTCAGAGAGTTCAGTTCTTACTATGGGAGTAGTTGCCTGCCAACAAGGTGGTTCATTATTGACAGTTACCAGCGGCTTTCTAACTGCTGGTAGGTGGTGTTTGATGCTAGCTTCTTTTGCATTTTTAAGAAAAGATGTCTTTTGTATTCTGTGTTTTTTGTGCCACTGCTCTATCATTTTCCTATTCTCCTCCTTTGTGCCCATTCTCAGATACCTTTCATATGTTTCACAGCTGAACGTTCTCTTCTTAGGTTTAAGGGTTCAATATTGGTGTTGATTTCGCATGCATCTGTCGGCGTTGTCTTCATGGCACCACTTATAAACCGTAGAGCGTGATTTTGGACTTTGTCTAGCTTTTGTAAGAGGCTTTTACTTGCAATAGTTTGGAGGGGGAGCGAGTAGTCAATTACTGGGCGCACATATCCAGTATAGAGTTGGCGTAATGAGTGCTGGTCTGCTCCCCACCCACAGGAAGAAAGGTGCTTAATGAGCCTGAGTCTTGTGGATGCTTTCTCAATCAGCTTGTCTATGTGGGGTCTCATGGTAAGTCTACGGTCGAGCTTGACTCCAAGATATCTCGGGCATTCTTCATATGCTAATTTCTCTCCATTCATCCAGACCTCGATGTTGTTCTCATTAACTCTCTTGTTTAGACTGAACAGGCCATACACAGTTTTCTCTACATTGATTTCAAGTTTCCAGAACTGGCAGTATGCAGAGATGGTTGTCAGGTTTTTGTTCATATTTTTGGTGATGGTTAGCTGACCCAGATGTATATGCTATTTTTCTGGCAGGACGTGACGATCCTGGGATACTGATACACTGGACTGCCTCCCTTCGGGGATACTGAAAAATGCATCCATACCTCCCCCCCCCCCCCCTCCCCCTGAAATCATGGTGGTAGAGAAGAAGTAGAATTTCTCTCTAGAAAGTATGAAGTCTCAGTGCCAGAGAAGTACACTGGTATCACAACTGAGTTACAGCTGTGAATACTCTGAGCTGGACAATAGATTTAGCCTTCAGAAGTATACTGCGCCACTTTCACTATATTAACCCTATGTGATAATATAATTAAATTAGAAATCGTCAAATGAGTACAATTTCATAATTTATTATGCGCATCTATCTAGCCTTGTAATGAGAAGTGGGTGTTGGAAGATGGTAAAATGTGTGATTATTTATATTTACAAAGTAAAATAAATAACAGTAAAAAGTCTTGGAGGTATCTTTCAATGAAATCATAAAGTCTGTCTCAGTAGTTTTGGTATCTCTTGCTATCTAGTCTCTAGCATTTCTCATCATTGACTATCGCTATTGAACGCTCACAGTGTTTGTAGGATTGGGTACACGTAAACTCAACTTGCATTACGTCACGTCTGTTTGAGGTTTCTGAGACACACTGGTAATCAAGAAGACTTTCCTTCAGCCCGCCCTATAACTACGGGGGACTAAGGCGTTGAAGATTGTTTGACCACTAGGCTCCAGTTAGCAGGATCAAAGGTCCTCAAGTCTTTAGTTGATACTTGATCACGAACTCGATTAGACACTCGATCATGAGCTCGATCAGGAACGATCATAAAACCTGGAACAAAAGGTAATAGGTGGCTTTGGTGTTCCAACAAGCTCACCCAATACTGATGTTCATGAGGCAACCATTTCTTCAGTGTTTGTACATAAATGAATGATTCATGGTAGTATGTTACAGAGATAGCATGCTAAGATAGTGACTACTGCGCAGAAGATAACAAAATACATGAATAAATCATCACATGTTATGATACATAGGTAAGATATAACCGTTGCCTTCCACTTATGGATGCTAAGTCACTTATGTACTTGCTGGTATGTCGTAAGCTTCCAGTCAAGAACTAGCCATGATATATTTGGCTAACCAATTAATTGTTATGCTTCCTGACAATGCCGGTGGAGGTTATCTCTGGTTAGCGTCACTGGCTTCCTGTATACCCTTTTTATTATGTCTGATACAATCAAATCGTAAACAAAATCTGAAATAAAATTATATTAGTCACACATATATCTTTAATAAACTTACCTACCCTTTAGGATTAATAAGCGCACGGTGAGGCTGTATTTGCTGAAGTATATCTGCCCTGCATGCAGCGTGAAAAAAACTGTTCTTACAGATAATGTCTTCCAGTCTCTCACTCTGGCGTCTGGATTTTGTGTGTGTGATTTTTAAGTTGTTGTTGTTGTTTTGAAGAAGTGATGGGTGGAGAGCGGGCACTTAACAGCTGACCGTTATTGCCTCTTCTCGTTCCATCTTGGTCTACCCTGTTCAACCTGAAAATTGGTTATAATTGGGGTATTTAGTGTCATTTTATTTACTAATTTTGTATTCAATTTAAATAACTATTGTCTTTTGCAGTTGCTGATTTTTATTTATATTAGTATTTGTCCATTTTATTTTCTCTTTTGTATTGTTTATAGATAACAAATGTCCTTTTCCCTTATTTTTAATTTGTATAAGTATTTGTTCTTTGTGGGTTGTTTTTATTTTTTTAACCTCGTTGTCTTTCCTTGTCCTATGAGTAGTTAGTCAGTTTTTTTTTAATGATTTGTTAGTTCTTGTTGCTTAATTTCTATTTGGTTGAATGGTGTGATTTTAAACGGGCCGCTCTGTCCTTTTATTTGGGCGACTCTCCCGTACGAGAAAGTACCGTCTTGAGTCCGCTTAGATTTTTATTAAATCTCTTGGTTTGAGGCGATCTGTGTTTCTACTGTACTTGTTTTCTCTTCTTTTCAGTACACACTTATATCTTTCCTTCCTTCCTAGGTATCCTTTTATTTTCTCAATAGGAAGCGTTTATTCTATCCATGTTTTATCGAAATCCGTTGAGGAATGAATTTATAATAATTTCTTAAAGATCATGAGCTAACTATTAGCAGATGTGATGACTATGAAAAATATTAATTATTTTTAAAACTACTTACATTTGAATAATATCTTTTTGGAAATCACTCATACTCTGTCTCCTTATATGAATTATTACATTTCTAATATCATTCCACAAAACTTGCGCTTGTGGCTTTAGATTTTCTTTCCTGCCAATGCAAATTTTTAAGGTCGGCCATGTTTCATATATTCGCTCCTTCCTACACTTTCCCAATGATGTACGGCTTAGGCGAAACGCAAATTTTTCAGCCCAACGTCAACTTCAAAGCAAGACCAACCGAGTTGTCTCTTCACCCTTATATTGCTGTGTGTCGCGTTACACATTTTTTTTTCACAACAAAGCAAGTGGCACCGAATTTCGCCTCATCACCCTCGTGTTTTTATCACAAAATTTCATTCACCGTCGTGTTTTTATCCCAAAATGTCATTCATCCTCGAGTCTTTTTTCACAAAACTTCATTCATCCTCCAGTCTTTATCACAAAATTTCATTCACCTTCGAGTCTTTATCACAAAATTTCATTCACCCTCGAGTCTTTATCACAAAATTTCATTCACCCTCGAGTCTTTATCACAAAATTTCATTCACCCTTGTGTCTTTATCACAAAATTTCATTCACCCTGGAGTCTTAATCACAAAATGTCATTGTCTCGTGACTACTTCCTTATGTTTTTGGTAACTTTCGTCCTATTCTCCTTTGTGATAATTTTATATATAATTCCTTTTGCCACATGAAAAAAAAAAACAACAACAAAAACCGTAAATTTACTAATTTCTTAAGTGTTTATTTTATAAAAATCTTCGGACATCCTAAAAAATATGTAAAGAAAACTAAAAGTGTCAAAAACAAATTTAGACTGAAAAAGTATTAGAATTTTTCTAGTTATACGTAAAGTTAGTAAACAACAGTATTAGAACTTATAATTAGGTTCTTAGAAACAATGTTGTCTTATTGTGAATGTTTACCACAAAAAATGACAAGCAGTATACTTCTACACTTACATGTATGTTTTTTTATAAATGGCTAGAATGTTCTTGTACTCCACTGACAATCTTCTCAAACCGACGTTCGATGTCCTTCTCCAAAGCAACCCGCATTACCGAATCAAATACTGAAACGAATTTCGTTTTTCGGTTTTTAGTTCTACCAAGGTCAAAAATCCTTGTTCAGACAGGAAAGTTGTTGTCATCGGTAGTAGTGGGTAAAGGGCCTTCATTTGCAATTGATTTGTATTCAGGGAAAGCAAGTAATCCAACCAAGTAGTCTCCATTGTAGGAGTACATCTCAAAAGATGATTTTTGAGTGAAGTCATAATGAAGCTTCATCAACACTTCTGATATTTCCCCAACATCTGCTCGCTTGATGTGGCTGGAGATAAAAGGATTAACTATCGACATCTGAGTTTTAAAGTCCTGCAGATTAAGTCATTCACCCCTCTAGTTTCAGTCACCCCAAAAATAATTTCATTGGATGAACAATTCACCAGTTTAAGAAGCACTGATGCAGAACAACAAAAAACGACAACTAAGTAGTTACATATTTTCATTTCGGGGCTGCTTGCGTAGAATAGAAGGATTGAAGCGGTTTACCAAGATTACTAATGTGGAACTGATGACAAGAACCAGACAAGAGCCAGTGAAACAAGAGATGAGAAGAAGATGCTGGCGATGGATAAGACACACACTCAGGATATCTATTTATAGCATTACAAAACAGCCTTTGCTATGGAGTCTACAGGGTAAGAGAGATAGAGGGTGAGCCTTATTTAGGAATCCAGGTGATAGCATAACAAGGCAGCCCTTGCAGTGGCGTACTATGGTAGGTCTGCCCCGGGTGACAGCCAGGAGGAGGTGCTATCGGACACTATTATAACAGTACTTACTGTTAAAAAATGTACTTGTAAATGGGTTTCTGTATGGGAACATATGTGACAAAGACATAAAAGATCTTTAGCGGATAGCACAGGACATGGAGGCCTGGCATGAATTCGTCGGAGACATATACTCCAGGAGACATGAAAGGTGATAACGATGTTGATGATAATTATGAACCGCGATAAAACTGTAGAACAATCAACAAAGTGGCTGAGATTGTAATGAGCAGTTTTAAATGGGAAAACAACCTGATACAAGCATAACTTTGGAAGAGGCAACGAGTTTTATCAGAAGCAAATAAAGGAACAAATTGGATGCAGAGTATCTAGGCCACTGCATAATACCAGCATAGTAGAAAAAAACAAGTGATTCAGCACAGGCCACAACAGATTGGGATACCATGTTTTCAAAAAGCTAATGATAGGAACTGCTGATGAGTGTAACTGTGACATCGGACAATGACTGCTGATCTTCTGCTTCAAAGATGCCCAACAAATAAGGAACAGAGAAAGCACATATGGCCGTCATCAGAACCATTCCTGGGAAAATACCGTGGAGATACAGAGAACCTCAAGCTGACCACTGATTTCTTTGAAAATATGCAAGTGGACATCTGAGAGTGTACGAAGACGGTGAAATGGGGGAACAGGAACGCCCAGGGCTAGCCTTAGAGCATTCGGCTTTCGTGTCGATTGGTCTGACATTCGCTCCTCCTCCACACTTCTAGCGGCGAAAGTTTGTTAAAATACTGGAAAATTTATGAAGATTTGTGGAAACAAAATATATAGTTATTACTCACAAAACAAAAACACGACAACCACTAAAAACATACTGTAAAACATATGCTGCACTTTGATTTTAGTGTATTATTATAAATGATTTACATTGGGCACTTTGGCGTGGACGAATTGTGTGACAGCTGAAGAAAAGTCGAGCTTCTTTGCGAAAAAAATACGTTTTTAAAAAAAAAAAATCTCCAATGAGCTGGCATCGTCATCATGTAAAACAAACAGCTACAAACCCACCGCCGCAAGAGCATGTCAATAATTTGTGCAGGTTTCCTGTAAGGGTGGAGAGTGGCAATGGTAGCTCCGTTCTCCACAGGGAGCCAAAGAAAAACGATTATGAAGAGTGATAGAAATGTAGGCTGTCTATTTGTTTACTACTACACAAAAGAGTTGTTTACAAGTCTTCAACATTTCACAAATTACAATACAATAACAATTTGTTAACCACCAACCAGCTTCATAAAAATGTACAAGGAAAGATCAGGTCAAAGTTGTCTCATTAAAATTCTGGCAGTTTAGTATGTTAAAATCACTTGTAAATCCTGGATAAAACCTACAAAACATGTTTGTTGACTTAGGTGTCAAAAACTGTAGCTGTCATAACAATGATTTTGATACCATTGATATTATAGCCCAGGGCGGTCGCTACGGTCCGCTGCCATTTGATCAGCCTTGTACACACCCAGATTATTAAAATGTTATTTGTCTTTGATCTCCGTTTTCTACGTCACGTGTGCCACCCATATTATTAAAATGTTATTTGTCTTTGATCTCCGTTTTCTACGTCACGTGTGCCATATACTTGTTGAACTGTGTCCTTCAGTTTTGACAAAGGTTGTAAGCGAAGTTTTTAGAGCATATTTAAATAATTTATTTCGCCATTCTCTATTATATTCATTTCTTCTTTTCATCGTCATCATCATCACTGTTGTCGCCGTCGTCATTGTATCATCGTCGTATTATCATTATCATTATCGTCGCCATCAGTCTTACTTACTTAGTCGTTACCCTTCTACCGTGAGGTAGGTTTGGAAGAGAGAGCGCCAGACTATCCTATCGGCTGTAGCCATCAGCTAATCAATCAATACTTTTTAGCATAGGTCTTCAACAAACACTTGCCATGTCCTCCTGTCACGTGCCATGTCCTCCTGTCACGTGCCATCAGCTCAAGTTCTTTCCATGTTTTCCTCATCATTTTCATTCATTTCTCCAGTTCTCTTCTTCATGTGTTTTTGTTCTACCTCTGCCTCTCTTACCCTAAGGATCCCAAAATAAGGACTGTCATGTAATACCATCAACAGGTTTCCTCGATGTGTGTCCTATCCATCGCCAGCGTCTTCTTCTCAACTCTTGTTCCACTGGCGCATGTCTGGTTCTTGTCATCAGTACCACATTGGTGACTTTGTCATACCATTTCAGTCCTTCTATTCTACGCAACAACCCACTTATGAATGTCTAACTTTGTGTTGTTGTTGTTTCTGTTGTTCTCCATGTTTCAGAGCCATACAATAGGACTGACCTGGCATCTGAGCTAAAAATTCCTATTTTTTTGTGTTTGACTTGATTTCTCTTGATCTCCATATGTTTCCCAATGCAATGAAAGTTCCTCTTGCTTTTTGTTTTCATATTCTGATATCATTGTCTGTCCCTTCAACTTATTGCCTATATATGTGCCAAGGTATGTGTAAAATTCTACATCTTGCAATGGTGTTTCCTCAAGTTTAACCTTATTTTAATTTCTTGCATGTATTCTCATTACCTTTGTCTTTAATCTGTGTATTTTCATGCGCAGTTGCTGTGACCTCAAATAGAGTATTTTCATGTTGTCTGGCATCTGATTATGGCTATGGGACACAAGCCAAGTCATCTGCAAAATCTAGATCATCAAGATGTTTAGTTAGATTCCACGGAATTCCATTTCTATTGTGTGATGTCGATGTTTTCATAACCCAATCTATTGCTAGTAAGAAAAAAAAATGGAGACAAGAGGCATCCTTGTCGCACCCCCGTTCTTATCGTTTTATCATTATCATCAGCGTCGTTATCGTTTAATCATTATCATCATCAACATCACAATCGTATCATCATCTTCATCATCACCAGCATCGCCATTGTGTCATCATCACTGTCATCGTGTCATCATCAACATCATCATCATCGTCATTCCAGTTCCCCGTTTTGACCTGGCATGTCTTCAGTAAACACACACCAAGCTTTCCTGCCCTATGTTATTTGATCAAGGTCTTTCAATATCTTCGTTATCCATGTCATATTTGTCTCCATTTCTCTTCTCTATGTATTTGACGGTCTCTCTTTTTATTTCTCTTAAATTGGGGATTCCACCAACATATCAACTATGCTACCAGCCGGCTTTCTCAGTTTGTGTCTTTTCAATATCATTGTCTTCTGACGACATCTTCTTCTATTGTTATTTGTCTGGTTCGTCCTATCAGTTTCACATTGGTGACACTGTCATACCATTTCTTTGTCTGGTTCGTCCTATCAGTTTCACATTGGTGACACTGTCATATCATTTCTTTGTCTGGTTCGTCCTATCAGTTTCACATTGGTGACACTGTCATATCATTTCTTTGTCTGGTTCGTCCTATCAGTTTCACATTGGTGACACTGTCATATCATTTCTTTGTCTGGTTCGTCCTATCAGTTTCACATTGGTGACACTGTCATATCATTTCTTTGTCTGGTTCGTCCTATCAGTTTCACATTGGTATCACTGTCATATCATTTCAGGGACCCAAAGATGCAGCAGTAGAGAATGCAGTCAGCGACCCATAGCTTGACTGCTTGCGTCAGCGAACCAGAGCTGACCAAGACCCTACTCCACCTCCACGTGGTGGTCCTGGAAACAAGCTGCATCACTGCAGTCTGGCTGAGAGAGTAGGGATCGAAGAGGGAAGGCTAACCCGGTCCCAACAAATGCCGTGCTGAAGTCGGATGTGTCGGCCGAAAGGCGCAGATATCGCAGCTCCGGCGTAAACAGACACAACGCAACCAACGTCCTTTTCAGGACGAACGCAGAAGAAGAATATAATTTCAGTTTTTCTTTTCTGCGCGTCACGTATTTATGAAAATCTATTTCTTTATAGTTTTGATTTGTTCTCATCGATTATTAACAGTTTATTTTCATTCGTTGCCAGCTTGCTAGGTTTTATGCTTCCTGATTTAGGCTGAAGGCGTGAGTGATAGAGGTTCTCGTAGTTCCCGGGGACTATTTCTTCTTCTTCTTCGTTCGCCTTCAGACTTCCACATTAATGATTCTAATAAAGGCAGTTTTCAGCTCAAGGTTCCTGAAATCTCCAAACAGTTTTTCATAGAAAGAAGTGGGTTGTTTTCATATACTAATGCGTCCACTGTTGTATGTTCTGCACGACTACGGCAGATGTTCGGCTGTCATGGGGCTAGTACCACAGATACAGATACAGAGATCTGTTGCACCAATCCTGTACTTGTGGTCTATTACGATACAAAGAAAATATTGGACTATTCCTTCCTCAAACATGTCAAACAAAGCGACTAATATGAGGTGGTTCATGGAGCTGGCAGCCTCATCATGTAAAACAAACTGCTACAAACCCACCGCCGCAAGAGCATGTGAATAATTTGTGCAGGCTTCCTGAAAGGGTGGAGCGTGGCAATGGTAGCTCCGTTCTCCACAGGGAGCGAAAGGAAAACGATTATGAAGAGTGATAGAAATGTAGGCTGTCTATTTGTTTACTACAACACAAAAGAGTTGTTTACATGTCTTCAACATTTCACAAATTACAATATAATAACAATTTGTTAACCACCAACCAGCTTCATAAAAATGTACAGGGTGTTTATAAAGTCGCTGTGCAGTGAATGTGAAAAATATTTTAGAAATTACGTCACGAATGATGCAAATTTACGTCATGGCATTATGTGTTCCACAATCCCGTGTGCAGCATTACACAACAAGCCGTTGTTATATTCACGGTTTCATTGCTGAAAGGAAATGATGTTAGCCATTAAAAACAGGGTATTTTTGGTGGAACATGTCTTTCGTAATGGTGGCAAATATATTGAAGAAGTAATTCGACAATTTGTGCTGAAATTTCCAGACTCACAAGTCCCCCACCGGGTAGTGTGGTAGATGCACCGATCTGGAAGGCATTCAACTTCAGAAGACACAATGCTTGATGTCCAGGCCAGAATTACAATGAGCCCAAATAAATCTTTAAGGCAGTTGTCTCAACAGATACACTTACCAATGAGTACCGTTCATAAGATTCTGAAGAGTAAGCTGCACTTTTGTCCATACAGATTAACTTATGTGTCTCAAACTCCAGAAAGAGATTACCAATCCCGATTTAACTACTGCATGTGGTTTCAGAACTTTATTTCTGAACAAGGTGATGAAATCCTTGACTTGACTTTCTTCACTGATGAGGCATGGCTTCATCTCTCCGGTTACGTGAACAGTCAGAACAATCGTCTGTGGAACAGTGAAAACCCCCATGAATTATATCAAGTGCCGCTTCACAATCAGAAAAACGGAGTGTGGTGCGCCATAAGTCGTATGCGCATAATTGGGCCAATATTTTTCAATGCAACAATCAATGCAGAACGTTACCGTACTTTAATCCTGGAACCATTCATAGCCCACCTTACAGAGCGGGAAATTAGAGTAGGGTTCCCATTCGTCCCGTTTTTCCCGGGACAGTCCCGTTTTTTAATAAAATGTCCCGGTGTCCCGAATTTATTCCAAATGTCCCGCTTTTTAAGGGCCCTTCCTAAAAAAAAAAATCTTTGGGTAACAGATTTTATTCCGTGTTTTAGTAGTGTTACTTTATCAATTTCCGGTTACAGTGGACCCTCGGTTTGAATCTCGAACAAAAATTCGAAAGTCGACCAAAACAGTGTTCAGTGAGCATCTACCAAATGATTTAACTACAGGAAGGCAGAAAAGTTTCTTACTACTACTGTGAGAAATCAGTTGCAAGAATTAGAAAAAGAAGGACACATAACAGTTGAAAAGTTTCAAAGCTATGCAGTAGATTTCTATGACACCTGCATTGAATATATTCAGGAGTGGTGTACACCATTTCTTACGCCTCTTCAGTCTATGGATTGGATCAATTTGAAGGGAAAGGAGTCTGTGACTTGGAAGAACATCCAAGAAAGCTACATATTCACGAAGACAGTGTCACCAAATTTTACTGTGAATGAAGAGGACTTATTTGATGAGTTTGCATGTGTGAAAAAATATTGTGAAAGCAAATTTGATGTGTGGAGTGAACTGAAGGATCAAAGTGTCAGTGAAAAATGGTGTGAGATGTTCGCTCATTTTACAAAGCAGGATATAAATGCTGAGAACCTGAAATGCCTAGTTAGTTTTTGTTTGGCACTGCCAGGATCCAATGCAGCTGTTGAACGTATTTTTTCATTAATAAATGCGCTTTGGACAGACGAATAAAAACAGACTTAAAATTGAGACAGTGAAAGCTTGCCATTATAAAGACCAATTTTAAGGATTTCTCTTGTGCTGAGTTCTATGTCCAAATATCAGAAGAAAAAAAACTTCTTGAACAGGCCCATAAATCTGATACATATTCTGATGAATCTGAAATATAAACTTGACTATTGTGTATTTTTTAAAGGTGCGATTTTTCTAATTAAGTATGTTTGTAATTTAGAATTCTTTTTTAAAGTGGAAGTTGTGTTAGTTAATGTGTGTATTTTTATACCAGTATCTTATTTTAAGTGCAACATATAATATATAATAGATTTATTTGTGTTTTACCTTAATTCTTAACATGTCCCGTTTTTTTACAAAATATCCCGGGTTTTTTAGGTACAAATTTGGAAATGTCCCGGTTTTTGAACAAAACATTATGGGAACCCTAAATTAGAGAAGCCTGTTTTCAGCAGGATGGGGCAACAGCACACACACCCGCAACATCACTTAATTATCTAGAAGGCATATTAGCAGATCGCATTATTTCACGTGGAATCTGGCCTGCTCGTTCAACTGACCTAACTCCGCCTGACTGTTATCGGTAGGGTGCACTAAAAGGAAACGTTTATGAAAATAATCCGCAAACAGTTAATGACCTAAAGGCATAAATCGTCACCCAGATCCAGCAAATATCACCGGCCATTATCCGGAAGGTTTTCGAAAATATGAAGAGGCGAGTCAGCACATGTCTTGAGGCCCGTGGTGGACATTTTCAACACATGCTGTAGACACAACTTCATCGTGTTAACAGCCACTTTACCGAATACAAGCCAGCCAAGAGCAGTATTGTCTAGATAAATAATAAAATCTACGTTACAATTTTTTGGGCGTCTTTAAAACCCCAATTGAAAAACCACATTTCTGGTGACGTAGTCTCGCCCGAGCGTAAATTTCACTGCACAGCGATATTATAAACACCATGTACAAGGAAAGATCTGGTCAAAGTTGTCTCATTAAAATTCTGGCAGTTTAGTATCTTAAAATCACTTGTAAATCCTGGATAAAACCTACAAAACATGTTTGTTGACTTAGGTGTCAAAAACAGTAGCTGTCATAACAATTAGGTTGAGCTCCTGTTTACAAATAGTTTCACTGAGGGAAGTAATAAATGATTGTGTACTCTTGATTGAAATCTTGTGCAGATGACAAACTACCACTTTGCATTTCGCGATGCGAACTTCCGGTTTGTGGTATTGTTTTTAAAAAGTATTGCTTTTTTATAGCAGATAATGAAAACACGCAAAGAAAAATATGATTTTATGTAAATGCACAGAGAGCAGGATGTAAATATTAATAAACAACAGAACACTTCAAAGACATTTTTTAAAATTTGAACGCAATTGTTTTTTTGTTGTTTTTAAATTGAGAAATTGTTTTTTTTACACGCTTTTATTTAACTTCACTTGTGTGTCACTTTCATGTCACTTTCAAATCTTGCAATCGATGTTTCAATCACTTCCAGATGAGCAATAGCTCTGAAACTTGGCATAGTTGTGTATTCCCGATGACAATACAACAATCAGTCAATTATTTAATTATTTAATATTGTAAATATGACATTATGAGTAATTAAAGTTTTTCGTAAAGAAATGTCAACAAATCAGGGGCCATAATCAAGTTAATTAAAAATTCAAGAGTACGTGGTGTGCCATATTTTTTTCTATGCGTAAAACAGGGCAGTACTCAAACAAGTATCTTGCTAAATCAAGGGAAACTATCCAAATGATAAAATTATGAATCAAGGGAAAGTCGAGTTCGATCTCTAGATGGCCTTCAAATTGAAGAAATTGATTGCACCAAATTAACAGGCACAAAGCCATGTAATATTGACGCTCTAAAAGAAATGGATCGCTTAAGAAATTTTAGACCAGATTTACAATAAGTAAAAATATTGTTTATGTTTTAGTATTTCCTAATTTTTCTAACACTAAAAAGAAGAAAATAAAAAATATATAAAAAAAATATTTTAAGCACACGCTCTACAAAACACTAAAAACCCAAAAATAATTTTTCAAGGAGTTTATAGCTTGCAGTCAAAAAATGTAACATCAAATTGACAAAAAGCGTGGGGCGCTGATTCTGCATGAAATTAACTTCTGCTTTATACTTCATTAGACACTTATGGATAAAATATATGATAAGCGCTTAAGCAAATTATTTTTGGGTTTTTAGTGCATTAAAAGCGTGTGTTTAAAATATTTTTTAAATATTTATTTTTCTTTCCCCTTTCAACTCCTCAAGGTCGTAGGTCTTCAACAAAGTTATGCCACGTGTTCCTGTCACGTGCCATCATCTTTTTCCATGTCTCCTTCATTCCTTTCATGTCCGTCTCCAGTTCTCTTCTCCGTGTGTTCCTTGGTCTCCCTCTATCTCTCTTACACTGGGGATTCCAGAACAAGGACTGCCTGGTAACGCTATCAACAGGTTTTCTCAATGTGTGTCCTATCCATTTCCATCGTCTTCTTCTCATCTCTTGTTCCACTGGCATATTCTCGTTCTTGTCATCAGTTCCACATTGGTGATCTTGTCATACCACTTCAATCCTTCTATCCTATGCAATCACACATTCATGAAGGTCTGTAGCTTTTGGTTGATATTTTCGTTGTTCTCCATGCTTGAGAGCCATACAATAGGACAGACTTGACAATGGAATTGAAGATTCAAATTTTTTCTGCTGGACTTGATTTCGTTTCTTTTTCTTCTTCGATTCTTAGCCACAGACTGTCAGAGCAGTCAGTGGCCATCACGCCTGGTGGCGTCTTGTAGGGCAGCAACAAACTGCTTCCACTTTGTTCGGTCGGCGGCCATCCTTCGTACAGTTTCCCAACTCTGGTTCATTCCTCGCATCTCAGCCTCCACAGTTCTCCGCCAAGTTTTTTTTTGGTCGGCTTCTCTTTCTCTTTCCTTCGGGGGTCCATAGCATAGCTGTTCTTATAATGGCATCGGGTTCTCTTCTGAGGACATGACCAACCCAACTCCAGCGTCTGCCAACTATGATGGTGTGCATGTCCTCTTGGTTACACCTAATAAGTTGTTCTTGGGTGGTGATGGTATTCAGCCAAAAGATTCGGAGAATTTTCCTTAGGCACATTGTGTGGAAGGAGGAAAATTTCGACATTACCTTTTATGTTACCCTCCAGCATTCCGCACCATAGAGAAGCATAGAAAGTACGATTTCGTTTGATCTCCATATATGTCCCAAAGCAATGAAAACTCATATTTAGCTTTTTGTATTCTTATTTTGATATCATTGTCTGTCCTTCCAAGAGTGTCAACATTGCTGCCAAGGTATATACCTGTATATATGATTCTACTACATCTTGTAGTGGTATTTCTTTAAGTGCAATATTGATAGTTTCCTGCATTTATTCTCGTTGTGTTACAAATAGCTCTAAAATATTCAAGATTTGAAGACAACAAAACATATATTTTAACGGTAAAGTCAGATGAAAAAAAAAAAGGTTAAAAAGATTGCTCAAGTCCAAAGCAACAGGAACTTTCAGTGAGAAAAAATATGAAAATCAAAAGAAAGACAGTCCAAAATATACATCAGAATCATCAAGTTAACTGTCAAGTCAGTTCTATTGTATGGCTCTGAAACATCGTAAAGAACAAAAACAACATCTTAGAAGTTACAGACTTTCATAAACGGTGCTTGCGCAAAAAAAGGACCCAAAAAAAAAAAAAAAAGACAAAAAAGATTGACATGGAATGACATTGAAATGAGAACATTCAAGTGGACGTCTGAGAGTGTACGAAGAAGAAGAAGTATGACAAGATCACCAACATGGAACTGACGACAATAACCAGACTAGCGCCAGTGGAACAACAGATGAGAAGACTAGGCTGGAGATGGTTAACATACACATTGAGGACACCTGTTGATAGCATTATAAGTCAGTCTTCATTGTGGAATCTCCAGGTTAAAAGTGATAGGGAGAATCAGAAAAACACAGAGAGGATAATTGTTACGCTAGAAGAATTTTGCCGTGGTTATATTCTGCATCCAAGAGCCACGGGTAATAAGTTAATAAGTCATCGTGAGTATACTTACTGAAGTGTTGGTGTTCTGTCCCTCATCATTAATACATCATTAATATAAATGGACGAATGATGACTTTGTTGGCGTTATATAATGTCAGAATTATCTCTGACGTAATCGTGACGTCAGCAACGTTTATTGTACGAATGTTTAGTGCCAACATTCTCGTTGACAAATGAATGCCGTCAAAGCCACGTATTACTTCACTAAATGGGAAAGGGTAGGGGGTTCTGAGGAGAAGATGAAAGACAAAAACAAAAATGCTTGCTCAAGCACTTCGTAAGAAACGACCAATGTGAGGTTATGCATGGAACTTGCCTCCTCATCATGTACAATAAGTCGTTACAGAAACCATCACTGTAACAACACTTCTAGTAATTAGGGCCAGACTTCATACCAGGGGCCAGCTGTAATGGTGGTAGCATGCTTCTAAGACTAACAGGAGAATGATGATGATGACGACAATGTCGACGCCGGGGGGGGGGGGGGGGGTCCTGAGGAGACACACAAATAATACGACTACTGCTCCTTCAGGCAACCGCACAAGGTGAGTAACATGAGGTTTGTACATGGAGCTAGCAACCTCATTATGTAAAACACGTTGCTACAGAGTACGATGATCAATTTCCGGTAGTTTAAAAACATTTTTATGTTTTCCTCGTTTTGGCGAGCCGCGTCCCGTTCAACCTAGTCGGTTATATTAGGGCGCATGTTTAAATATAAAAGACCAGGTGTTTATAGGAAGATAACGACAGTGAATTAGAGCGCCCGGATTACAAGTAAAAGCGAGGATGACCCCAGTCAGTTGTTTTATCGCTAACACGGCTATTGTTACCTCCGATTTTCTGTCTTCTTCTTCTGCGTTCGTCCTAAAAAGGACGTTTATTACGTTGTGTCGCTGTTTACAGCAAAGCTGCGATATCTGCGCCTTTCGGCCCGACACATCCGTTTTCGGCACGGCATTTTTGGGACCGGGTTAGCCTTCCCTCTTCGATCCCTACTCTCTCAGCCATACTGCAGTGATGCAGCCTGTTTCCAGGACCACCACTTGGAGGTGGAGTAGGGTCTTGGTCAGCTCTGGTTCGCTGACCCTGACGCAAGAAGTCAAGCTATGGGTCGCTTACTGCATTCCTCACTTTTGATGCATCTTCGATTTTCTGTCTGAGATGGAACAAGAAACCTAGGTTGTTGCCTGATAAGTTGTTAAAGGTTGCATATGCCATGCCCAAAATTACACGGTAAATATCCATCTGGTGGCAGATTAAAAACATGCACTGCAGATAACGAATGGGATTTCGGTGCACGAAATGATGTAATCGTTTCCGGGCAGATTTGTTGTAGGCAATAGTTACGATAAGTTGTCAATCTTGAAAGATATTATTAGTGTTAGTTATATGAAGTGGTGAATTGTAAACATGATCAATATCAACGGAAGAGGCAATATCTTACATGGGAGTGACTTGTGAAAAAGTCACATCTTATGTGTCACGCAAGAGTTTTCCTTGAGAGGGTAGTGGGAATAACCTCTACCAATGTCAGACACTTGAAATTGATTGGTTTGGCATTTGAGATGTTAAATTACAACATCTCTGAATGGGCTTCACATACATGTAGTGATGTGGTTGCGTGGGCCGAGAGTTGCTTAAAATCTACACCATTTTAAGATTACGGCACTGCTAATTCAACTAGTCAAGAAGACAGTCAGACAAGCCAGGATAAAGAATAGAATCACGATTCTAAGTTAAAGGACCGGACAGGCGTATTTGAGCATCTTCTGGACTTACACATTAAGAAAACTCTACATTTACTAATACGGAAAGCCCAGATCCTAGAAACCAGAACGCACACTCATAGTAGGATTCTAGTTAAAGTAATATCCCAGACCACGTGTAAGAGACATCTTCACCTAGTTGCCGAAAACTCTTTCACTGTGCCAGAAGTCTCTATCCTCCCAAAATTATTTGGGGTAAGTTGTACATTTTATCATTCTATGTTTTGCAATGTTAACGTGTGAAAATTGTTTGTGGATTTCCAGCTTCACATCATGTTTTATATAAATACAAAGAGTGTTTTCCAATCACTGGGATTAACATTAATGCTCATAAAAGGTAAGGTTCTGAGGCATATGGGATGGTGGAATGAAAGAGAGGGACACCTGATTTTCGTGTCAGAAGACCCAATACTCAGGCGGGATATTTGTTTTTCTCTCATTTCATGACAATAGTCGGTGGTACCGTTTGGCGGTGCTAGTCTGTGGAACAAGTGTGGTATAAGCGGTCTTCAGTCAAAGCTAGACACCAACATCAGACGGGTCTTAAAGACGCTGGGCCCTCGTCGTAATTACCCCATAATACTACGAGGAACGTGTTACAGCCACCATACTTGACCAGTGACGATAGAGAACCAGTCTATAGTCTGCAAAAAACTAACATCTGCTGAAGCAGCAGCTAACCGACACCTTACTGGCAGCTAAGTACCCACTTAAAGCTGGCAAGTAAGCTCTTAAAACCAACGTTTTAGAAACTTACTAGACCATCACCTGTGATGAATCCTTCAGTATAAAGTTTTCTCTATCAAAACCTTTATTTTCCAATGTTAGCTATAATTGATTTTTAAATTTGTTTTATGCAAATCTACAAATTTGTAGTTGATTTAATCATTTTTTGAGTGAACTGAACCCGTATGTCTCAGTCATTTTAAATTCACATAAACAGAGCTATTGAAATAATATTTTACTGATTAAATCAGTTTGGGGCTGATCAAACGAGCAAAATGTGTTTCTCCTCATAGAAGGTCTGGGAAGATAAAAAGTTTATTACGGCCTTGTTAATATCAGCAGTAGTACATGATTTCTTAAATTCCTATGAGGCTCCCTACAACTGAAGCCTCATTCTTCAATTCAAATCTCTGGCAAGGGAGGTAATCTTGAGCGAAAGGTAGATAACTTTAAAGACCCCCAGTAGATACTCTGAACTGTGGCCCCTGTTGGACCATCACTGTAGAGCAAGGGGAGGAAATCATGTGACAATAAGACAAATATTAAATAAATAAACATCTTTTGCTAAATAACATGATATTTGAATACGTATATTTCGTGTGTGTGTGTGTGTGTGTGTGCGCGCGCGCGCGCGTGTGCGCGCGTTAGGGGAAAATATAGAAAAACCTAATACGATTTATTTTCTTCTTCTTCGAATGTGCTATAGGGCTAGGGTCAGTACCCGGCCTGTTTTGACTTCCCGATAGATCCCAAGGCATCATTCAGTGGATCTATCGGCTATGGAAGGGGAAAAAAGAATTTTTAATTTAGTTACATTTCGGACTAGCTCTCTCGTTAAGTATCGTTGTGTTGCCGTGGAATGGCAACTCATGTAACTACCGGCACTTAAGAGTGCAGTGTCTCCAGGTTTGAATGTACTTTCACCGCATTCCCAGTGAACACCTGCAAGTTACCTTACTAAATGTCACTTCATTAGTAGACTGGATAAGATAAAAAGCGGTCTTTTCTTTCAAGTGAAGTTAACTTTCGGTAAAATGTTGAATTTTCAAGGTTGTGTGTGGAACTAACAATCTCATCGTGTAAAACAAATGGTCACAGAAACACCTGGCGCAAAAGCACGTGAATGCATTGGCGCATGCTTCCTACAAGGTGAGCAGATGCAATGTTGGATGCATGCTCCATAAGGAACCAAACGTTCAGTGATGATTGTTGCAAAGTAGAAGAAAGTAACAGTGCCCCTCCAAAAGTTACACATTCAACAATTAATTTAAACCACTTTTATATACTTCAGCCACTCCTTCGATCCCCTTCCTCCCTCCTCCCCGGTGGCTTTCCTCATGTCCTCGAACTCTTTCCTATACCGTGGAAAGCTTATGATGGCATCTGGTCTGCTCAAGAGGTAGTGGCAGACTATGAGATAAAGAAGAGTGGTGGTAGACGATGAGATAGAGGTAGGTAGTAGACGATGAGATAGAGGTAGGTAGTAGACGATGAGATAGAGGTAGGTAGTAGACGATGAGATAGAGGTAGGTAGTAGACGATGAGATAGAGGTAGGTAGTAGACGATGAGATAGAGAAAAGTGGTAGACGATGAGACACAGAGGTAGATAGCAGACGTGGTGACACAGAGATAGGTGGCTGGGACACTTACGAAAATGTAAAAATTGTTTCTGGCGAGCTGACATTTAACATTTTTACTTACATGTACCTCCTCCTTCTTGAAGGCGCAAGCAGGAAGAAGAATGGGTTGTCATAAATGACAGCTAAGGGAGAGGTCCCCATCTCAGGTAAAAATAAAAAGGTGAGATGGTCGCTTTAGATTAAAGCACAACAGGTGTGTTTACAGCATTAGAAAATTATTCCTGTTTTGTTTTCTGCTCACGTCATTTTTCGGGCTGAGTTTAAAAGCGTGAAAACTCATAGACCGCAGCTATTCGCGGATTGTTTTTTTATACTGCTGATGTGTCTAACGATATTACTTGTTACCAGAATTGGTTCTACTTATAAAAGTTTAATATTAGTAAGTACTTCGCTAATATAACTCCAGCTTTGAACAGTCTTAGCCAAGTTTATCGTCATTGCTACCAGAAATTATTTCAGCGTGATACATAATCTTGCCAAAAAAAGTCGGATGACATTATTTGTTTCGTAATAGTTTATACTTATAATAGTTTAATTTTTGTGAGTATTTAGTTAGTTTATATTTCTAATGGAAAGATAAGAAAACAAACAAAGAGGTACTAGAAAAGTTAAGAATGAAAAGATAATGAAAGAGATCAAAATTAGCTAAAATATTTTGGCCATATAAAAAGACATAACATAATTGCTGAAGATCATATTAGATGCAAGAGTTGAAGGTAAACGTGCAAGAGAAAGACAGAGCTTTTTTTTTTTTTTTTTTTTAAATCAATGAAGAAAAATATCCCGTTCAACCTCTGATGGGTTATAATTAGGATATATATTGTTTTCAATTCCAAATAATATGAAAAACTGCCGACATGAGAAAGTGGTATCACATTTGTCAAATCATTGTTTTTTTTTTTTTTTTTTTTCCTTAACCAGCAGCACTTGGGCTTTCAGCCCTTCGGCCCAATGACATGTCATTGCGAGGCTGGGGAACCTGAGGACTTTCCTTCCAACCCGGTCAGGAGCTTCGCTCCTTCCCATCCACAGAGGGTTTATCACAGGAGCCGTTCAGGCTATTCAGTCAAATTTCCGGCCGTAAACATTTCTTCAAACGCCGACGCCCGGGTTTGAACCATGAACACCTGGTCGCCAGTACAACGCCGAAGCCATTACACCAGCGCGGCTCCCAAATCATTGTAAATAGGGACAATCACAATTGTGCTTATACGTTAAATTAAAAAAAATAAACAAACAAACAAACAAACAAAATCAAGAAGAAACTCTGAACAAGAATAATATTAAAGTGAAGAGGTGTAAAGGCCTGGCGGTTCCAGTTATATAACTGACTTTAACAGATATTTAATTGACTTTCATCTGTTAAAAGTCATAAGCATTGTAATAACAGCATCAGACCTTCACATTCCCAGCAACTATATATTAACATTTGTTCGTGTTAAATATTGTTTGACTATACTATGCAGTGCCCTAGGTCTGTCTACTCTTAACACCCCTTCTATATTTATAGGTAAGTTGGATGCTTGCAAATAATCTAATATTGGTATTCTCATTTGTTCATACCTCTTACATTTTAACAAGAAATGTTCTATATTATTGTCTTGAAGACATACTGCACAGTTAGGTTCTTCTATTCTGAAATAGCCTTTTCCCAGCTGTAGTCTGATAAGTTTCTTATTACTGGGAATTTTCAATTCCCTAGATATCTGATATTTTCTTGTTGGAGCCTTGAACAACTTATATGCATGTCTTCCTTTCAGATTTTTATCCCACTCTGCTTTCCATTCATCTGTTATTAAATCTTTAATTAAGCTCTTAATCTCTGATTTACTCGTCCCTACATCTATTACATTTTTATCAGATCTACCTTTCTTGGCTTCTTTATCTGCCTTTTCATTTCCCTCTATGCCAACATAGACAGAGCTATAAGTGGGAAGATAACACCAAGAGATGGATAGGAAATAATCTATCAGAGTGCACCATCAAGACAAAATTCAGAAGCAGTCGGAGATCCATTGCAGCAGATTTTAGTTGTGGAGATGGCAGCTGATAATGATGACGATGATGATGATGATGATGGCGATGATGATGATGATGACGATGATGATGATGGCGATGAGGATGATGATGATGATGATGACGATGATGATGATGAAGTACTAAGTTACATTCCAGCTTCGAACAGTCTTAGCCAGTTTTTTTTTTTCGTCATTGCCACCATAAATTATTTTCGTAATCTTGCCAAAAAGTCTAGTGCGTTTATCTGTTTCCAGAATAGGTTCACACATAAAAGTTTAATTTTAGTGAGTAAATATTTAGTTGTCTTCCAACATTGAAGCGTGTTGGTCAGTTTTGTCATCATAAATTATTTACCCTGTGTAGTTTCTGTGGGTCTCTAATGAGACAAAGAAATAATAAGCCTATTTATCCTTCAGGGTCGTTTTATTTATGCAGGTGCTTTAGCATGGAATTTCCTA
The DNA here is from genome assembly GCA_024509875.1 of Oreohelix idahoensis. Lineage (NCBI taxonomy): Eukaryota > Metazoa > Mollusca > Gastropoda > Stylommatophora > Oreohelicidae > Oreohelix > Oreohelix idahoensis. The sequence continues at coordinate 25,013 of JAMPIV010000531.1, forward strand.
CCCAAGTCTGTCAAAACTGATAATTACATCTCATTCAAAAGACATTTGCTTTCACATGTCATGAAATCTTGTACACACATTTAACGACAATTCTGTTTCAGTTATTTCAGTTATATCCATGAGCATTTAACTGTCATTGTAACTTTTTCAATTTTAAATTGAATTTTTATTATTAAGTAGCTTTATTGCTTGACCTCTCTCTCTCTCTTTACCTCTCTCTCTCTCTCTCTCTCTCTCTCTCTCTCTCTCTCTCTCTCTCCATGTGCGTGAATGACTATGAGTAAATGTACTTGTGTGTGCTCAGTTACTGATTGTGATGATAATATTAATTGATCCAGTCTGAAGTTATTAATATTTTAATTTTAATTTGTAAAACGCTGAAAATTGTATTGCAGGGCAGAAATGTAAAAAGGCAATTATGCCTATTTCTTTACCCTGATAAAATAAAGACTTCGTTCGTTCGTTCGTTCGTTCAGGTACCTGAGGTACATTAGGCCTATTCTGTCTCTGTCTCATCAGAACCACGCGGCGCACTAGGCGACTAATCTGAGATTGTGTGTGTGAGGCTGTCAACCTCATCATGTTAAACAAATTGTCACAGAAACAACTTCTGCAAGAGCGTGGTGCAAGGTTCTTGCTACAGGGGCCTGCTACAGGGGCCTGCTACATTTTTTTGTGGGGGCACCCTTCTCAACATCACCACAATCTTCTTACCGTCTTCTATCGACCGCGTCATCAGCGGTGCTTCCTTGCTTCAAAAAAAAAAAAAAAAAGGAAAGAAAAAGGAAGGAAAGGTTGATTTATTTAATGCAAGTTAAATACAAGGTTTATTTGCAGAACCAGTTAAACTGGCATTTGTTTTTCCCCCGAAACAATCTTGCCACCTTGAGGGTAAAATTCTGGTGGGCATAGTGTTAGTATGACTTAACATTTTTGTACTTATGTGCAAAAGATGGCCGCCGTAGTGGTTAACTATGCAAGGATTAAAATAATTGAATTTGATTAGCTTTTTTGTGATATTGGAAAGGTATTAATCATTTTCAATATTTTAGCATTTGTGCCTCATTATATATGCATGATGGTCATAAAACTAAAATTTTCTCAGAGATATCTTGTTTCAAAGATCACCAATTATGCTAAAAAGACAAACTACTGCAGCTGCAGTGTCTATGAATCCCATCTCTCAGGGTCTTTCCATTGCAATGTCCTTACTTGCTGAATAGATCCTGTGCAGCGTTCTCCTGTATGCTTTCTTTGCCATGCGTTGACTTGTGTTCATGTATATCGAAAAATTCTGCAATGCACTGTGGCCTTTCCCAATAGAACGCACAAATGCCACCATTCGCACATTTACTTCTTTGTTTGTGAGTAGCTGAAGATGAAACATTGGCAGTCCCTTTCGCCATCTTCTTACCGTCTTCTATCGACCGCGTCATCATTTAGCGTCTTTTTCTGCAATGCGAACATTTTCTATTTTTAATTCCATGTCCTCTAACCACAGCGGACCCAAAACATAACAGGCAACGGTTTGTTGGTGTACAACATTGTGAACAAAAAAAAAAAAAAAAAGTATAAAAGTCAAATAAGGAAAATGCACTAGCATGTAACAAATGTTGAAATTTCGTGCTTTCTAGCTACATTTTGAAAAATTTAATTCTTGAGTGATTCCCCAAGTTAAATAAATGAATTTTAGTTTTCTTAACCTTCTTGTTGGGTTTATTCACAGAACCAGTTAAAATTGGTTGCTATGCAAACACTTAACGGGGCATGTGTAGAAAAACACTTTTTCAAACCCTCCTCTATGAATTATTTTTAGTTCAAGAACATGTTGACGATGATTTAAAGCATGAAAATGAAAATTGTTGGATTTTTATTTTTTTTAAGCTTTTCTGGGTATACTTCTACCTTAAAATGTCCTTAAATTATTCCATGTATTCTATTTACAAGATAAAGCCGACATAATTTTTCTGTTCCTTCTCTATGGAGCACCCGTGTGTTACCGGGGCCCGAAAGGGGAGCAAAGAATAGTAATACTGTTTCCTGCCAAGCATGTCGTAGAAAGCGACTAAGGAGGGTTGGGCATGGGGCCGGTTACCCCATCCTGTAAAAAATTAAAACCACAAAAAAAAAAACTTCAAAGAAAATAAATGTAAATGTCATCCAATGTTATGCACCAACTAATGACAAAGAAGAGTCTGTGAAAGAAGCATTTTATTTAAAAACTTCTCTATGGAGCATAGAATAACAGCTGCAGCTTATCATCTTGCACATGGGTTCTCAACCTGTTATTACCCCTTTAGAGCCTCATTTATCTATGTGACCCCCATCATAGTCGCTGTTAGCTGAAGAAAAGTGCTTTACCATCTAACTGTGGCCCCCAAGAAATATGGCATGGCTCACGTTGAAAGCCACTGCTTCAGCAAACGGTTTCTTAACCTGGGGTAGATAGACCCTTCGGGGTTCAGTAAATGGATTCGTGTAAATAATCTAAAATTTAAAACGTAAAGTTGTAAAATATATTTTTCTGTACATTTTTTTTTCTACGAAGGGGTCCATAGCTTTCATCGGACAATCCAAGGGGCCCATAGCCTTCATTGGACAATCAAAGGGGCCCATGTAGCAATAAAGTAGTATCCCTTTCAATCATAACTAACTATAGGAACGCGCCTTCAAGACGATGTCTCGGCGGGCGCGCAGTTGGACGCATGGGTAAAGAGGTCAAGCTGTTGCCCATGCAGCATGTCCTTCAAAGCTGGTGGGTCCAAAGGAACAGCGTAGCCGATACAGTCAGGCACCAGTACACACACACATACACACACACACACACACACACACACATATATATATATATATATATATATATATATATATATATATATATATATATATATATATATATATATATATATATATATATATATATATATATATATATCCGTAGACAATTGTACAGTCGAAAGTATCGACTTGCTTGAGAAAATCTTCCGAGCTATACACGCCAAATTGTCCGCCATTGGACTGAGATTATATATGTGTATAAGATCGAGCTATCAACCTGAACCATAAAAGATGTGTTTCAATTGCGGTCACACACAAAGGTTAAGAAACCATGCACTAGCAGCAAGACTGCATCACCAAAGAGTTTATGTGTTATCGCAGCGGTGTCGTGAAATATTCTAATCCACATATATAAATTAAAACGTAAATGTAAAGCCTAACACATAAATTCAATAAAAGGAAAGAAGAATGGTAAAGAACAGTGCTGTCATAATGACTGTACGCGAAATCCCCCTTGTTTTCTCCTGCGTCTGCAAATTGTAACGTTTCACGTTGATAGTAAAAGCCTACTGCTTCAATACCCGCTTTCTACGATAAAACATGTGCTGCATTTCTAAGAAAAACCTTGAGATACGCAGGTTGACCTAGATTTAAAATTCCATTCATGTCTTTTTATACACTACGTTACCTAAAACGAAAGACAGATGGACTAAAGATAGCAAGAAGGGAGGGCTGGAAGCAGGGACGCAGGCAATACTACCACAGTCGCGCGATACACAATTGCTGCCATCACGCGTGTAAGGCCACATGCACTAGCTTTTTTCAAATCGACAGTGATAAAAAGCCACTACCCATACCAGAGTTAGGTTTTAAAAAACTTACAAAATTCTTATTAGGAAATATGACATTATACTGGTTTACGTTTGAAAACATGACAGTACCCAGACACCCTAAAGTTTGGAAGTGAGGAGGTAGTAACAGCACGACTATCCTAGAAGAAAATGCATATTGGCTCAATTAAATATATATATTTGGGTTCCTTAGGACTTGCTGACAAATAATATGTTGAGTGTTACGCAAATAGTCTAGGAATTGACAAATTATAGCCAAAAGAAATAGTGAGGGATGTCAGACAACACTAGAATCAGAATCGCTCAGTGGCAGATTTTCACCCCACCATTGTACGGGAAATGGGTCTCCATGTTAAATCTGATTTGATTGGCGGAAAGTAAATGTAAGGCTAAACACGATTAGTCGGACTATAAATACTATCTTGTGTTGTCAGGGGAAACGTGAGTAGGAGTACTTTTTTTGAAAAGCTGTGTAAACATGGCATGATTGGTTAGACCTGCCAATATAGTCAATTAGAGGCATCAGGTCACCACCACATGTTCAAGTAAACTTACTCCAGAACCAGTGCGTTGAGCACCAGTGCATATTTGTCTAAATAAAAGCCTGGGACATCGGCAGATCGAAATTGTGCTATATATTCAGTGCCAGTCAACGTAACTGTGTATTATTCCATGAATTGTGGTAAGCTTGATATATTCAATATCTTTTTCATGAAAATTGAATGTAAATTGATAATTTATGTCTGTATATATGTGTGGTTCAGTAGCGAACATGAGGTACAGCCTATATAATGCTCCAACCTGAACAGAAGGTGTCGGAGGAAAGTAAAACTGCATGAAATTGCCAAACAGTACACTGACACCTATTTTATTGACTAGAAAGAAATAATGCTGGAATTGCAGAGGCGTAGTAACCATTAGGGAGGAATATACTGGTGAAAATTGTTTCAGATGAAGATAGCAGTTGGCCTACCGCTCTGAACTCAGTGTTTGTTATGTATTGTGCTCAGTGTAGAAATAGAGTATAAATTAGTTCTGAAGTAGGAGGTACAACCTTCTTGTTTCAGGGACTGTGGTCCTAAAGCTATTGAGCAGCACCTGGTCAGAGCGTTGCTGAATCCAGAGGCGGACAGCATACTCCTTGGTCCATATAGCAAACAGTGAGGTGTCTCAAGAACACAGGGGAGCAATCGAGCAGAGGAGTCTTTTCCTGCCGCCATCACGAAAGTTAAGCCTATGTGGCCAGTGGAGCTCAACATTATGTAACCCCATCTTAAACTGACATTGTATAAAAATAAGAGGGGAAATTAATTGTTTTAATGTCAGGAACTGAGAACATCTCCAATACTAGTTCCAACAGAAACAAACACTTGAAGTCATGATGACAAATAAAACCAGTATTACCTCATAGTACCACTACACAACTGACACACATAAGATAATATTAATAAAATATGTCACTACAAGATTCATATTGATAAATTCTGTACATATAACTTGTAATTAAAATTGATTGTGATTCCTGGTTCACTTTGTATTTGAATCAGGACACATATATATTAATGAAAAGTACTTAATACATATTGATATTTGAAAATTTACCAGTGACTCATTTAAGAATAGTCTTATAGAGTGTTAAATGTGTGTGAGTGTCACAGTGTTGTCACGTGTGGTGGAATAAATTAAATTGTTTATCTGTCTGTTGTTGTTGTGACTTACACTTCATCATATACATACCCTAGACATTCAACGTAGTCATCACAATATTCCAGAATAATTCTGACTGAGATATAAATATGTGGTAGCAAGTAAGGTCATCTGTAATACACTACACTTATTAGATACAGATACCTTCAGAGCTGATCTCAGTCAGTACACTAAGTCCCCTATAAATATTTATAATATCCCACTTTACCACATATATTGGGGTCTCGCTCTCGGGATTTTGAATCTTTCCCTATTAAAAATATTGGGGGTAATTCACTTCAGGGAATAATAAGAATTAAAAAGTATCCTTGGGTGAAAATAAATAACGTTGAATTCTCAGTGCCTGTAGTGTCCTTAGATAATTATTGATAGAGTGAATTGTTACATTTACATGTTAGACAATGGCCGACTTGGCAAAATTTCGATCTGCTGCTGTACAGACTGCGAAAGAGTTAGGAATGGACGGGCAAATTATGATTGCTTATGTCACTGCTGAATGTGACAAATATATTGAACGGGAAGAAAGAAGATTAGAAAAAGAGGCCGAAAGAAAGTTAGATCCTGAAAAAGAGATTAAGAGGTTGCAGATTGAGGCTGAGGCTAAGAGGTTGCAGATTGAGGCTGAGGCTAAGAGGTTGCAGATTGAGGCTGACAAAGAGGCTAAAGCATTGGAGGCAGAAAGAGAAGACAAAAGATTGGCTGCAGAAAGGGAAGATAAGCGATTAGCTGCAGAAAGGGAAGCAGAAGATAAAAGATTACAAAGGGAACATGAGTTGCGACTAAGGGAGTTTGAGTTTCAAGGCCATGCTCCTGAAAATGGTGCCAGTCCCTTTGCCTCTGATGCCACTGCGAGTCAGGGAGCCTCAACCTCAGCTATGCATTTTCATTTAGATCATTTCGTTGAGAAAGACGATGATATTGAGAGCTATCTAAATAGATATGAACTATTAGCTACCACATATGGGTTAGAGAGAGAAAGGTGGAGCTTAAAGTTATCTCAAGGACTTCGTGGGGCAGCTTATGAAGTTTTTGCTAAAATGAGCAGAGGTGATCAGGAAAATTATGACATGCTAAAGCAGGCTCTTTTGTTAAGATATGAAAAGAACGCAGAATTTTATAGGAAAAAATTTAGGAATGCTAAACTACTGTCAGGTGAAACCTATCACCAGTTCTCTGCACGAATAGAGACATACTTGGAGAAATGGACTTCTCTGGGGAAAACCCAAGTTCTTAAGGAAATGATCCTTATAGAACAATTAAGAGAGTCCATGGCTCCAGACCTGAGAAAGTTTCTCATGGAACAAGGTGCAGAGAGGCTGGGTGAGTTGCTAAATGTTGCTGAAAGGTATCAAGCAGCTCAAGCAGAGGTAACAGGTAATAAAAAGAAACAGGTGGATAATTTTAGGGCACCACAGGACTTTAATAAATTTGATCCTAGAGATCAAAACAAAGGTAAGCACCAATTTGATAGGCCACGGTATGACAATAAAAATAAAACCCCACAATTCGATGAAAGGAAATATGATGAAAGAAAATCTTTCAACCAAGGGAAAAGGTGGTGTAAAAATTGTCAGATGGACAATCATGACACTGACCGTTGCAGAAGGAAACCTGTGTATATGGCCACCCTTCAGGTCAGGTCGACCTCAAGACAGGAGGAGGATATTCTGTTGGATACCACTCCAGAAGAGATGAGGAAGGCACAGGCTGGGGATAAGACCCTCAAGCCTTGTTTCAGGAAATTGTCAACTTGTCATACTACTCCAGGCAAGGGAGATTTTTACATGAAAAACAAGTTGATGTATAGGAAGACTGGAGCTAGATCCAAAGGTCAGGGACAGCTGGTACTTCCTAAAAGATATAGGGCAGAATAAATAAGGAGCCTACATGTGAAACCAGATGGGGACCATGAGAAAATAGGTACCATCATCCAAAAGGTGGCTCACAATTATTATTGGCCCAAAGCAAGATGGGACATTGAGAATTTTGTAGAAAGGTGTAGCATAGCACATGAGGGAACACCCACAAGTGGGAACATTGATCAGGACCTGGACACGCCAAGGGGCAAAATTAGGCCTGAAAATACAAAGAGATATAAATTTGATAAAGTGGACCAAAGGGAATGGGAAGCCCCTTTTCACGGACAAGCTTCACTTAACTGTTTTACAATGGCCACTATGCGGAGAGTGCAAAAAAGATGTCTTACCCCAGGATAAGCCGAAAATCCCTCAATCGGACTTCTGTGAACTGGAGGAAGAGGATGTAGAGAGGAAATCTCTCATCAAGAATTCTAAGTGGGGAGACAGCCCCAAGAGAAGAATTGGTAGCGGTCGTTTTGTGAATGAAAATTCTGGGAAGAAAAATCATCACTATAGCGCTTCGAGTGGAAGAGACCATACCGGTGCATGGACAAATAGGTCCACACAATTAAAGCTCCACATGTAACGCTGTTAAGAACGTGGACTGATGAAAAAGCAGAGGAAAATATTACATCCTCATACCAATATGTGAATGAGCTGACCACTCGTTTAAAAACTGGCTGGAATTATTGCCAATGAAAATTTGAAACAAGCCAGGAAGAAACATGCTGCCTATTATAACAGGAAAGCAAAAGACAGAGATTTGGCTGTGGGAGAGAAGGTACTGCTTCTTCTCCCCGGGAGTCAGAATAAGTTACAAATTGGATGGCAAGGTCCATATACAGTTCTAGAGAAGGTGTCTAGAACCAATTATAAGATAGATAAGAAGGGGAAAGAAAAAATCTATCATGTGAATCTCCTGAAGAAATATTTGGAAAGAGAACATCATGAAGAGACACACTTGTTGACCTTGTCTATCGCCATGGAGATGAAAAAGGAACCACTTTCATCATTTGAATATCCATTACACCCCTGTGAGACAGCGGCACAGGTAAAAATCAGTACACATTTAACGAAAACTCAGAAAGAGAGAGTGCAACAGGTTCTAGATAATCATACAGAGGTGTTAACAGACCGACCAGGGCATACAAACCTATTGGAATATGATATGAAACTGATAGACCCTACACCTGTATGTATGAAACCATATTCGATTCCTTTTGCTAAGGAGAAAGCTTTGAAGGAAGAGATAGACTATTTGTTGAAGGAAGGAATTATTTCACACAGTGAATCTTCGTATAGTTCCGGTGTTGTACTCTTAAGGAAGCCCTCTGGAGAACATAGACTCTGTATAGATTACAGGAGACTGAATGCTATTACAGAAGGACAGGTGGATCCATTGCCGGATACAAATCAGTTGTTTGCCAGGCTAAATAAAGCTAAATATTTCTCAAAAGTGGATCTGAGTAAAGGATACTATCAGATTCCAGTAAAACCTGAGATCAGACAAAATTGTTAGATGGAAACAATTCGGAGGAACGTAATGAATCCCTGAGTTGCCTCTTTGATTGAGGATATTCCGAATGTTTCATACAGGCTAATAAGAAGATTATGGGATCCACTACGAAAACTCTGCTATCACCAGGTATATGTTATCTCCTCATAACGTACATTTTGAGGAAAATGTTCTCTGGACATGTCATTGCGCAGACTCAGAGAAGAGAAATGGTGAATACGGGTTGTGAAGCAGCATTAAGACAAGCAGTCACACTTGCGGCTGTTCAGTAACATAACCGAAAAATATTATTGGTGTAGAGGTCTGAGGCAGATTTCATGAGTAGTGCCTACTCTGAATGGACCCAACTACATAAAACCATGATAGCACAACAGCAGAGTAAAGTCAAGTTGACTTACATTTATCTATGTGTATATAGAATAAAGGACTGACATAAGATGTCTGTTTTAAGAGGGGAGATGTCGTGAAATATTCTAATCCACATATATAAATTAAAACGTAAATGTAAAGCCTAACACATAAATTCAATAAAAGGAAAGAAGAATGGTAAAGAACAGTGCTGTCATAATGACTGTACGCGAAATCCCCCTTGTTTTCTCCTGCGTCTGCAAATTGTAACGTTTCACGTTGATAGTAAAAGCCTACTGCTTCAATACCCGCTTTCTACGATAAAACATGTGCTGCATTTCTAAGAAAAACCTTGAGATACGCAGGTTGACCTAGATTTAAAATTCCATTCATGTCTTTTTATACACTACGTTACCTAAAACGAAAGACAGATGGACTAAAGATAGCAAGAAGGGAGGGCTGGAAGCAGGGACGCAGGCAATACTACCACAGTCGCGCGATACACAATTGCTGCCATCACGCGTGTAAGGCCACATGCACTAGCTTTTTTCAAATCGACAGTGATAAAAAGCCACTACCCATACCAGAGTTAGGTTTTAAAAAACTTACAAAATTCTTATTAGGAAATATGACATTATACTGGTTTACGTTTGAAAACATGACAGTACCCAGACACCCTAAAGTTTGGAAGTGAGGAGGTAGTAACAGCACGACTATCCTAGAAGAAAATGCATATTGGCTCCATTAAATATATATATATTTGGGTTCCTTAGGACTTGCTGACAAATAATATGTTGAGTGTTACGCAAATAGTCTAGGAATTGACAAATTATAGCCAAAAGAAATAGTGAGGGATGTCAGACAACACTAGAATCAGAATCGCTCAGTGGCAGATTTTCACCCCACCATTGTACGGGAAATGGGTCTCCATGTTAAATCTGATTTGATTGGCGGAAAGTAAATGTAAGGCTAAACACGATTAGTCGGACTATAAATACTATCTTGTGTTGTCAGGGGAAACGTGAGTAGGAGTACTTTTTTTGAAAAGCTGTGTAAACATGGCATGATTGGTTAGACCTGCCAATATAGTCAATTAGAGGCGTCAGGTCACCACCACATGTTCAAATAAACTTACTCCAGAACCAGTGCGTTGAGCACCAGTGCATATTTGTCTAAATAAAAGCCTGGGACATCGGCAGATCGAAATTGTGCTATATATTCAGTGCCAGTCAACGTAACTGTGTATTATTCCATGAATTGTGGTAAGCTTGATATATTCAATATCTTTTTAATGAAAATTGAATGTAAATTGATAATTTATGTCTGTATATATGTGTGGTTCAGTAGCGAACATGAGGTACAGCCTATATAATGCTCCAACCTGAACAGAAGGTGTCGGAGGAAAGTAAAACTGCATGAAATTGCCAAACAGTACACTGACACCTATTTTATTGACTAGAAAGAAATAATGCTGGAATTGCAGAGGCGTAGTAACCATTAGGGAGGAATATACTGGTGAAAATTGTTTCAGATGAAGATAGCAGTTGGCCTACCGCTCTGAACTCAGTGTTTGTTATGTATTGTGCTCAGTGTAGAAATAGAGTATAAATTAGTTCTGAAGTAGGAGGTACAACCTTCTTGTTTCAGGGACTGTGGTCCTAAAGCTATTGAGCAGCACCTGGTCAGAGCGTTGCTGAATCCAGAGGCGGACAGCATACTCCTTGGTCCATATAGCAAACAGTGAGGTGTCTCCAGAACACAGGGGAGCAATCGAGCAGAGGAGTCTTTTCCTGCCGCCATCACGAAAGTTAAGCCTATGTGGCCAGTGGAGCTCAACATTATGTAACCCCATCTTAAACTGACATTGTATAAAAATAAGAGGGGAAATTAATTGTTTTAATGCCAGGAACTGAGAACATCTCCAATACTAGTTCCAACAGAAACAAACACTTGAAGTCATGATGACAAATACCAAAATAGCTTGAAAAACAAAACCAGTATTACCTCATAGTACCACTACACAACTGACACACATAAGATAATATTAATAAAATATGTCACTACAAGATTCATAATGATAAATTCTGTACATATAACTTGTAATTAAAATTGATTGTGATTCCTTGTTCACTTTGTATTTGAATCAGGACACATATACATTAATGAAAAGTACTTAATACATATTGATATTTGAAAATTTACCAGTGACTCATTTAAGAATAGTCTTATAGAGTGTTAAATGTGTGTGAGTGTCACAGTGTTGTCACGTGTGGTGGAATAAATTAAATTGTTTATCTGTCTGTTGTTGTTGTGACTTACACTTCATCATATACATACCCTAGACATTCAACGTAGTCATCACAATATTCCAGAATAATTCTGACTGAGATATAAATATGTGGTAGCAAGTAAGGTCATCTGTAATACACTACACTTATTAGATACAGATACCTTCACAGCTGATCTCAGTCAGTACACTAAGTCCCCTATAAATATTTATAATATCCCACTTTACCACAAGCGGTGAGTTTTTTAGGAATATGTTCTACAGGATGAGTTTACCAACCACATTCACAACTTGATATTAGTTACATCTTACGACACTTCTAAGTAAGCGCTAATCCTATTATTTGGTCGTTATCTGAAAGACTTTCTGGAACTACACGAGGGACAAGATAAAGTGGTTGTGATATATCGTTGGTGTTTTTTGGGACTGATAAACACACAACTTGAAATATACATATATAAATCAATATAAATTCATTTGTATTCTAGGATTTGACATTACGAGTTTTATAACCCAAGAAAAGAAACATTGTGCATCTCGTTGGAACTGGTAGGATAGGACAAGATGTTATCTAGGATCATACTGGTGTTTCTCGTCTGCGCCACGTCATCGTTTGGACAGACCTTCAATCCAATACCTTTTACGTAAGTTTGTGCTGTATATTTGCTTATTAACCACTTTTATTTAAATTCACATACAGTTTGTATATTTGTCGCGTTTCTAATCTTCAACGCTCAAAATACCTATACCCCACTAATCGCGGAGTGCCGAAGCGACGCTTGCAGCTCCCTTTCGTGGTACATTTTGATCTTCAAATAAATAAGGAGGCCTGCGAGTAATAAATAATACACAAAAATAGGTAAATAAAAATCACTCGCAAGAATGTAATTCGTTCCTTTACTTAATTATCTACGTACTTACTTAGTCGTTCCTGTTCTACCTTGGAATGTAGAGGTTTGCCTATCCGTTGTCTTCCTTTTGGCCTGGTTACAGTCCAGTCCTCAGTCCTTCAGAGATTGTCTTAGGTTGTCCTCATAGCGAACTCTGGGTCGTTCTGAGATCTGCATCCCTGACTCTTTGTTTCATATATTTGCCGTTGTAGATGTTCTTCTATTCTGCAGACATGGCCAACCAATTGTAACTGGGACTGTTCCATTCGGGTCAGCAGAGGCTGGGTTTCGAGGCCATGACGTCTCGTTCCTTCACAAAAACTAAAAATTTGTCAACGATATGAAGATAATTATTGATAACGAGCTATCCAGTTTCATTCTATGTAATACAACGTATGGAAGTTTTATATTATGTTTTAAAACGTTTTAAAAGTGTTCTTTTTCCGTCAATCTTATTGGCCACTAGGATGCACTTGCTGGAGAGCACTAGAATCCAATTATCTTATCACTCATAATGTATTTTCGACATTTAGCGTTGGTTCAGAACAACAACACTGAAAAGTATATTTCTTTGGTTATATCATCTAGAGGCCAGTAGATTTGGTGATAAAGATACGCATGTTTTTATATATTAATTTTTTTTATAATGAGCAGATTAATCCTATAGATTAGATCAGCTGCTATCTCCACATTGAAGGTCGGCTACATTTGATCTCCAAAGTCTTCTATCTCTTGTCTTGATGGTGCACTCTGATAGACTCTTTTATGTCCATCTCTAGTTATTATCTTCCAGCTCATAGCGTTATCTTCCTCTTGCCCTCAACGTTTCCTTCTATTTCGGTTTTTGAAAATGGTATTTTGTCTCTCTATTTGTTCTAAATATTTTATCTGCCTATTAATCCTATATCGTACACATAAACGAATCAAGGTAATCCTATATCCCACACATAAATTAATCTTGCGGTACACCGATAAATTAACCAATCAATCACCCAATGCACTTACTCTACTGAGTGCATAAGTCAATGGCGCTTCTATTCACCTCCACATTCTGCCACTCTTTTCGTCTTCCCAAAGAATGTCTCCCCCAACGTCATAACTGTAACCGTCCTTTCTGCCAGGTTCCTTGGAATTTTCCTCTTTAATAGCAGCATGTCAGGACCTTAGAGGTCGGGTTTCTCAGTGATTATCCAATACATTTCTACTTCACCACAAGCAAGCAACCCGCACACAAATGACGGGAATTATCTTGTGCTCTTTCTTGTGCATGTCCTGAGAGTTGCTTTATTTCTCCTGAGGTAGTTTAATTCCTGTACATTCCATTTCAACGTCATTGGATCTTAGTAATCACACTTTTCGTGATTAATGCCCTTGCTCGATTCAGCCAGAACGGTTAACATTTCTGGCATCGCTTATCATCCAATCTTCAGGATTTCACTTTCATGTATTGTTTCTGTTCCGTTTATCCATGACGAAGACCTTTGTGGTTGTAACGTGGGCATTTCTTGTCTTTTGTTATAGTAAGACTTCTTCTTTTGAACTTTAACCGTTGATTGTCAAAGCAATCGGTTGCCCTAACGCCTGGTGGCATCTTGTAGGGCAGCAACAAACTTTCTCCTCTTTGTTCAGTCGGGATCATCCTTCGTGCAGTCCCCCAACTCCGGTTTTTGCTTTCCAACTCGTCCTCCACAGTTCTCCGCCTAGTTGTTTTTGGTTGGTCCTCTTTCGCCTTCCTTCTGGGGTCCATAGCATATTAGTTATTGTGACGGCGTTGGAGTCTCTTCTGATGATGTGGCCAAATCATGTGCTCCGAGTAAGCAGTTCTTGGTTGGTGATGGTATTCGGTCAAAAATGTATTTCATCTGATGAGATTGCCAGCTCCAAGTACAACCTCAAACTAGTTGTCTCTTACGACATGCTTGAGGTAGGAGTAGGCTAACGAACGGTATCCATGCTCATAATGTGTGCATATAATGTCTTGTCTCATAATGATTTTTGAAAATCTGAGTTCATCACCTTTGTGTGTGTATGTGTTTTTTAATGAATTGTAAATATCAGTTCTTTAATTATCTTAACTTGTACAGCTCGTATTTTTCTCGTTTTCTCTCAAATTAACACGTCTTTTACATTTGGTCACGCGCCCTACTATTACTCACCGACCGTGTGTCTATGTTCAATGGAGCGCCTGGCCAGAACGAGACAAAATTTTATGTAAAACATGTCGTTCCCTCTTTAACTTCTCCCCGAACAGAGGACAGAAACTTTATCATGGATTATTATGCCATCATCATTTCCTTCTTCAGTCTCAATGGAACATTGGACCATCACTACAGCTGGTCTCTGTGCCGTAGTCTTGTATCAAAACTTTGATGTACTCTCACAATAGTGACTTATGTAACAGTTTGTTTTACATCATAAGGTTGCCAGACCCAGGCAAGACATCGCGTGACTTGCACGAGGAAGCAGTAGTGATACTATGGCTACTTAGAGATCTCCCCGGGTAACTACTCGGTGGCAAACTGTTATTTAGGCGTAATAACGTTTTTACATCAAATTTGTCTAAATAACGTTTTTACATCAAATTTGTCTTCATCATTATCTGACCCATGGAGAAGACCCATGAAGCATTATCTGACCCATGGAGAAGACCCATGAATCATTATCTGACCCATGGAGAAGAGAACTGATGTGTACAATAATGATGAAGAAAACATGGAAAGAACGTGAGCTGATGGCACGTGACAGGAGGACCTGGCATGTGTTTGTTGAAAGCCTATGTTCCTTGGGGAACAAACGGGTATTGATTTATTGATTACCTGACCGAGTGTCTGATTGTCTAAGCGGTTAGAGTGCTTCCCTTTCGCGGCACAGTAACCGGGTTCCGTGATAGAAACCTAGTAGAATCATGCTCCACTAAGCTGTAAATAGGTACCTGACTCTGCTCTTGAGTTAAGGAAGGTAAAGGCAGAGAGGAAGAGAACTGGTCACCTCTCGCCTAAAGAAATACTGGTCTATTATGGTGGACTTTAGAACACTTCATTCCACTACGGCAATATCTGCTATGTTACCGCCTTTTACTCCTGGGGTTGGAGTGGCTAAGAGGTATGGCGTCCGCCTCCAATTATAAAGATACCAGGTTCGATTCCCAGTAGAGGGAATATAATTTATGAAAATTGTTTTCAGAACCAGTGGTCCTAATGATGTCATACTTCCCCCTGGTCTCCTGGGTAGTGAGAAAGGATGCCATCCGGGTGAAAAATTGGAGGTCCCGTGTGTAGGTTGCGCACGTTAAAAATCCCTCGGCAGATGGAAATCGTAAAGAGTAGGCCACACGGACGCTGCACTAGCAAAATTTAAAAATTAGGAAATCTACCCACCACCAAAATATGTATAGAATATTTGATTTCTAAATACACACATTGGGATTGTCGCCGGTGCTACGGAGTTCGTGCACTGTGCTGATATCCTCCTTGTGTGATCTAAGGGAGGAGATCGGAGCACTGATGGAGTTGTCCTTGAGCAAAAACCAAAGCCAAACTACCTGCTAACACTATTTATTTTTAAACAGATTACCTGCCCCTCCAACACTGACAGGAGCGTTGTCTCCCAACTACGCCCTCTTCAATGCGGAAAGACTTCACTTCAGAAGAATAACGGGACCAACTTCATTCGCCTTTCTCAATGGTAAAGATATATTTACAAATGTCCACAATCATGTTTCTATGTCAAAAATAACCACATACATACTGTATCAGAGATAACTACAGTCGTTTATGTCGTGTGTGGAAGGTGTATGTCCCGTTTGTTAGTTGGGAGCCGCGGTAGAGCAGTGATTAGTGCACGGGACATACTGTATCAGAGATAACTACAGACGTTTATGTCGTGTGTGGAAGGTGTATGTGTTTATGTCGTGTGTGGAAGGTGTATGTCCCGTTTGTTAGTTGGGAGCCGCGGTAGAGCAGTGATTAGTGCACGGGACATACTGTATCAGAGATAACTACAGACGTTTATGTCGTGTGTGGAAGGTGTATGTCCCGTTTGTTAGTTGGGAGCCGCGGTAGAGCAGTGATTAGTGCACGGGACATACTGTATCAGAGATAACTACAGACGTTTATGTCGTGTGTGGAAGGTGTATGTCCCGTTTGTTAGTTGGGAGCCGCGGTAGAGCAGTGATTAGTGCACGGGACATACTGTATCAGAGATAACTACAGACGTTTATGTCGTGTGTGGAAGGTGTATGTCCCGTTTGTTAGTTGGGAGCCGCGGTAGAGCAGTGATTAGTGCACGGGACATACTGTATCAGAGATAACTACAGACGTTTATGTCGTGTGTGGAAGGTGTATGTCCCGTTTGTTAGTTGGGAGCCGCGGTAGAGCAGTGATTAGTGCACGGGACATACTGTATCAGAGATAACTACAGTCGTTTATGTCGTGTGTGGAAGGTGTATGTCCCGTTTGTTAGTTGGGAGCCGCGGTAGAGCAGTGATTAGTGCACGGGACATACTGTATCAGAGATAACTACAGTCGTTTATGTCGTGTGTGGAAGGTGTATGTCCCGTTTGTTAGTTGGGAGCCGCGGTAGAGCAGTGATTAGTGCACGGGACATACTGTATCAGAGATAACTACAGTCGTTTATGTCGTGTGTGGAAGGTGTATGTCCCGTTTGTTAGTTGGGAGCCGCGGTAGAGCAGTGATTAGTGCACTGGCTTCCTAGCTCGGTGGTCCACGGTTTGATCCCCAGTTAAGGTGGGATTTTTTTAGACCGCAAACGGCTCCAGGGTCGACCCAGCCTCATGAATTGGGTACCAGAGCAACTCTGGGAAGGTTAAGGCAGCCGGCGTGGTGCTGACCACATCGCCCTTAGTGTGCCGGTGGTCTAGAAAATATGGGCCTAACACCATATTCCCAATATGCCTCAATGGGAGGTGTAACGGGATCCCTATGTGTAAGTGTGCCCCTAGGGGGCCTCAAAGAAACAACGAATGAAAGGACTACTGTTCTCGCAGCCATGTCTTAAAAGGTGACTAACACGAGATTGTCCATGGGCATGGCAACATCATTATGTAAACATAACTGCTGCCGACACCACAGCTGTACACGCACATGATTGGTTGGTGCAGGCTTCCTTCAGCCAATGGAACACGTTGTAGTGGTGGTTCCATCTGTGGCCGTTGGTGATGATGATGATGATTGTATAGGGGTGGTTCTATCTGTGGCCGTTGGTGATGATGATGATGATTGTATAGTGGTGGTTCCATCTGTGGCCGTTGGTGATGATGATGATGATTATATAGTGGTGGTTCCATCTGTGGCCGTTGGTGATGATGATGATGATTGTATAGTGGTGGTTCCATCTGTGGCCGTTGGTGATGATGATGATGATTGTATAGTGGTGGTTCCATCTGTGGCCGTTGGTGATGATGATGAAGATTGTATAGTGGTGGTTCCATCTGTGGCCGTTGGTGATGATGATGATGATTGTATAGTGGTGGTTCTATCTGTGGCCGTTGGTGATGATGATGATGATTGTATAGTGGTGGTTCTATCTGTGGCCGTTGGTGATGATGATGATGATTGTATAGTGGTGGTTCCATCTGTGGCCGTTGGTGATTGTGGTGATCATTGTATAGTGGTGGTTCCATCTGTGGCCGTTGGTGATGATGATGATTGTATAGTGGTGGTTCCATCTGTGGCCGTTGGTGATGATGATGATTGTATAGTGGTGGTTCCATCTGTGGCCGTTGATGATGATTGTATAGTGGTGGTTCCATCTGTGGCCGTTGGTGATGATGATGATGATGGTTGTATAGTGGTGGTTCCATGCTTCATGTGGAGCTAAACGAGTAATGATGACGAGTAATGATGACGAGTATGATGATTTGTGTTGTAATAGTAATATCTACATTCCAATTATGTTGTGTATGAAATATCTACATCTTATTTTATGTTGTTTGAGAAATATCTACATTTCAATTATGCTGTCCTAGGAATATCTACATTCCAATCATGCTGTCCTAGGAATATCTACATTCCAATTATGCTGTCCTAAGAATATCTACATTCCAATTATGTTGTATGAGAAATATCTACATTCCAATTATGCTGTCCTAGGGGTATCTACATTCCAATTATGTTGTGTATGAAATATCTACATCTTATTTTTATGTTGTTTAAAAAATATGTACATCCCATTTATAGTGTGTAGACAATATGTACATCCCATTTATGTTGTGTAGAAAATATGTACATCCCATATACCTTGTGTAGAAAATATGTACATCCCATTTATGTTGTGTAAAAAATATGTACTTTCCATTTAAGTTGTGTAGAAAAAATGTACATCCCATTTATGTTGTGTAGAAAATATGTACACCCTTTATGCTGTGTATAAAATATGTACACCCATTTATGTTGTGTAAAAGTATGTACACATATTTATGTTGTGTAGAAAATATGTACATCCCATTTGTGTTGTGTAGAAAATATGTACTTCCGATTTATGTTGTGTAGAAAAAATGTACATCCCATTTATGTTGTGTACAAAGCAGGTACACCCATTTATGTTATGTAGAAAATATGTACATCCCATTTATGTTGTGTAGAAAATATGTACATCCCATTTATGTTGTGTAGAAAATATGTACATCCCATTTATGTTGTGTAGAAAAAAATATATACCCATTTATGTTGTATAGAAAATGTGTACATCCCATTTATGTTGTGTAGAAAGTATGTACATCCATTGTTTCATTGTTTTTGTTTGGGTGGCCTGAGTGCTCTGTATCCCACTTGCTGCTGTATCTGCTCTTGATAAAACTCTTGGCCTCTTCATAAGTTATGCTTATGTCAAGTTGAGGTATCTTTCCCTCTTCATAAGTTATGCTTATGTCAAGTTGAGGTATCTTTCCCTCTTCATAAGTTATGCTTATGTCAAGTTGAGGTATCTTTCTCTTTTCATAAGTTATGCTTATGTCAAGTTGAGGTATCTTTCCCTCTTCATAAGTTATGCTTATGTCAAGTTGAGGTATCTTTCCCTCTTCATAAGTTATGCTTATGTCAAGTTGAGGTATCTTTCCCTCTTCATAAGGTATGCTTATGTCAAGTTGAGGTAGCTTTCCCTCTTCATAAGGTATGCTTATGTCAAGTTGAGGTAGCTTTCCCTCTTCATAAGGTATGCTTATGTCAAGTTGAGGTAGCTTTCCCTCTTCATAAGGTATGCTTATGTCAAGTTGAGGTAGCTTTCCCTCTTCATAAGGTATGCTTATGTCAAGTTGAGGTAGCTCTCCCTCTTCATAAGGTATGCTTATGTCAAGTTGAGGTAGATTTCCCTCTTCATAAGGTA
This sequence comes from Oreohelix idahoensis, assembly GCA_024509875.1. NCBI lineage: Eukaryota > Metazoa > Mollusca > Gastropoda > Stylommatophora > Oreohelicidae > Oreohelix > Oreohelix idahoensis. Next base: position 44,590 of record JAMPIV010000531.1, read on the forward strand.
TGCTTATGTCAGGTTGAGGTATCTTTCCAATTTTCTTTGCCAATCTGTCAGCTTCTTTATTTCTGGGGATGTTACAGTGAGAAGGGATCCACTGTATCACAGCTCTTTTGAATTGCTGACATAATTTGTGGAGTGTTACTCTTAGGTCATCCTTATTTCGAAAAAAAGGTGAACAAAAAAACACAATAGGACGTCCGATTGGCTAAGTGGTAAGAGCTTTTGCTTCTCGTTGCAAAGTTACCGAGTACCTAGATTGAAACCTACTAGTGTAGCGCTCCAATTTACCCAGTTGTAAATTAGTTCATGACTCTGCTCATAAGTTAGGGAAGAAAAATGCAGCGAGGAAACGAACTGGTCACCCCTCTTCATAAAAAGCTGCACCTAGTATAGTGAAGTCTCTAACACTTCACTCCACTACGGATGTATCTGGGACAATCTTCATCCTTGTTTAAATAGGGACTAAATTCACAAGCCTGGTTGAGAGAACGTATTAATTTTGGCATAGTGGCTTAAAATGTAACAAGGAAAAAGCATGGTGGAAAGTCCACGTGGTATGCAATGGCGTCAGTAGGGATGGCAACTGTAATTAATTATCGCTAAACGTGAAAAAATGTTAGAACTGAAATAGTGTTCTCTAACTAGGCGAGAATTTCATTATTCGTTGTTGGGCTGCCGCCTTTGTTTATCCATTAGTCAGGGAATACTGACCTGATCTAGGCAGCTGTGTTTTAACTTAAATGTTTTAGTTCATCAATGATTCTCAGCTTCTTATGGGACATGGACCCCTTAAAACAGTGGTTCCCAAAGTATGCAGTACCTCTCCCCTGGGGTCTTTGGGAGGATTTAAGAGGGCGATAAGACAAAAGATGGTAACAGGGGGAGTTCGGTAAAAAATGGGGTGATTGAGGATTTGTCAGGTTAAATTCAGCAATATTACTTAATATAACTCTTACATATAAAAGCCGTTTGATTTTATAACGTGACGTAAGCACTTATTAGGAGAACGTAGCCTTAACAAACCCTAACCCTAAACAAAGCCTAAGTTTTTTTTAAATGGGATGCAGGGAAAAGGAGGAGGCGCTGGGGATGTGTACAGTTAGCTATGGTGGCCGCAACCTGATCAAAAAAAAAAAAAAAAAGAAAGATGGGAAACACTACCTTAAAAATGTGTCGTGAATTTTTGGGATACCCTTCATAAATTTATCCATCATTGGAATAAATAAACCAATCAAATGCATTTTAGCGCCCTAAGGAACATTGGTAAACATTTTCATTGATAATACTGATGATGGTAAGAAGGACAGATGGAAAGATGTGATAGTATCATGTAAAGTAGTCCCCTGCAGACGTAACTGACAATGGGAATGCCAAGGTGATAGATCTCAGCTGATTTTTGTTTGCCTGGTGTTCCTTTGGGCTTTTCTGCTTGTTGTGAGCTTCTTTTCGCCCAGGCTGAGGTGGCGTCATAGGGACCATCGCCGCTTGGTGCGATCGGCAGTTTTGTCTTCACAGGCTGCTAGATTTATGTCCAATGACTTCATGTCTTTCTTACAAACATCTTTGAGCGTCAGTTGCGGTTGCTCGGCTGTTCGTTTGCCGTCTGCCAGTTGCCTGTAGAAAATACCTTTAGGGATGCGACCATCTTTCATGCGGCGGACATGGGCAAGCCAGCGCAGTCTGCGCTGTCTAAGCAGTGTATACATGCTTTGAAGGCCAGCCCATGACAGCACCTCGACGTTTGTCACTTTGTCCTTCCACGGAATACCAAGGATGTGGCGTAGACACCGTAGATGGAAGGTACTGAGCCTTCTTTCATGCTTAACATATGTAGTACATGTCTCGCTGTCATATAGAGGTGTGTTGGTGTCGCAAGCATGGTGAAAGTTGAAGTAACAGAAAAAAATGAATAGGTGGAAGCAAAGAAGAATTGATGAAGCAAAGTTAATTTAAAAAAAAAAAGAAAACAAATCCGTGTGAATAATCACATCCGGAAAAACAAAATAACAAGGATCTATTAAAATATCATCATCATAATAATCATCATCCTCATCCTCACTATCATTATCATGATGTCTGTTTTCGCTCCTTATTGAGGACTGAGCCGTCACGACAGATGGTCCCGCAGGAAGCCTGTACCAACACGACAGATGGTCCTGCAGGAAGCCTGTACCAAAACGACAGATGGTCCTGCAGGAAGCCTGTACCAACACGACAGATGGTCCTGCAGGAAGCCTGCACCAACACGACAGATGGTCCCGCAGGAAGCCTGTACCAAAACGACAGATGGTCCTGCAGGAAGCCTGTACCAAAACGACAGATGGTCCCGCAGGAAGCCTGTACCAAAACGACAGATGGTCCTGCAGGAAGCCTGTACCAAAACGACAGATGGTCCCGCAGGAAGCCTGTACCAAAACGACAGATGGTCCTGCAGGAAGCCTGTACCAAAACGACAGATGGTCCTGCAGGAAGCCTGTACCAAAACGACAGATGGTCCTGCAGGAAGCCTGTACCAAAACGACAGATGGTCCCGCAGGAAGCCTGTACCAAAACGACAGATGGTCCTGCAGGAAGCCTGTACCAAAGCATTGATGACCTCTTGCAGCAGCGGTTTGTCCAACAATTTGTTGTACACGAGGAGGTTGCCAGCCTCATGCACAACCTCATGTTAGTCGACTTTTACGACATGCCTGATGGAGCAGTAGTCGTGTTCTGTTTGTCTACTCAGAGACTTCTGGAAGAAACTATCTTTAATACATCACCATCATTATCCACTAGCTTCCTACAGAGCATAGGCCTCCATCAAATACCTTTCATGCCCACCTGACCTGTGCCGCCGTTCCATATCTCCATTACCCCTTTCACCGATATCTCCAGTTCTTTTCTCTACGTAATTTTCAGTCATCCACTACCTCTCTTGCCATTGGAATCCCAGAACAAGGATAACGTTGTAATTTTGTCAGTAATTTTCCTCAATTGGCGCTCTATCCATCTCCAGTGTCTTTACTTGTGAAATTCGTGAAAGTTTAAATTAAGGGCAGACTACCAAACAGCAGACGGACCACGGATCTCCTGTCTCCTGTATAATGTCGTGACGGGCGAAAGTTGCTGGACAAAAGCCAGCTATGTTAATATTACCATGCACATGGCTACAGTGAAGCCACAATGGCTAATTTTAACTTGTCACATGTGAATAATTATCATGTTTTAAATAACGTCGTAAGGGAGATAACAGCTGGTGTATGCGTTGTGATGGTGTGTCGTGTTTTGTGGCTGATGAAATGTAGAAATTTTAAACATAGGATTGAGAAAGGACAGCACAAGTTGTTGACGACGATAATGATGGCGTAGGAAATGGAGAAGAAGATGATGGTGACGTACAAGTGCAGTCGCTCTATTAGTAGAGTTAATAGTATTAGTACCTGAAGTAGTAAATAGTAATGGTGGTGGTAGTAGTAGTTGTAGTTATAGGAGTAGTATTAGTAGTAGTAGTTAACGCATGGTCTTTTATATTTGGAAATGTGCCATAATATAACCTCATATTAGTAACCTGTTACGACAAACCTAAGCGAACAGTGGGCATATTCTTTCTTTGTCTTCTCATGAGACATCCAGAAACTACACTGACCGTGGTAATAATAGTAAAAGTAGAATTAGTAGTAGCGGCAGCAGAAGTAACAGTATCACTTGTAATTTCGACACTAGTAGTAGTAATATTAATACGAATAAGTCACCCGCCAATATATAGCGCAAAATCATTAGGTTGTGTTCTTTCTGCTGCATGCCGTAATGGCGGCACTAATTCTACTGTCGTCATTTCATTGATTTTCATTTTGCTTCAGAAGAACCAAAACATAAACACTGTGGCAAGAAAGCATGAAAGCTTCATCTATGATGAGTAGTGAGGCTTCGCTGGCTGAATAAATAAAAATATGTGATTGAGACATTTATACATACTTACCCGACCCGCTTAATATAATTGGGGAAAATTCCAGAAATTTTGTCACTGAAAAGCAACAGATGCGGGAATATTTACAAGGTATTTAAAAAACTAACAAACAAAAAACAAAAAAAACAAAAAAAAAAAATCCCACGAAATGAAGTACAGTTTATTGGGAAGAATGCGCGTTTTTTCAACCGATATGCCTTTCAGTTCCTAGGCTGGAATGCACCTTGAAAAGATTGCAGCTGTTGGTGGGAAAAGATGGGACATTATGTTACCAATTAGATAACTCTCTAATTAGGGAATTACTAGTAGTGATTTTAGTAGGAGTCAGTTTTTTCGGGGGAGTGGGGGGGAAGGGCAGGGTCTAGATATTCTCTCTCTTTCTTGTTTCTGTATATGTTCTTTTTATATTATTTGTTTTTCACAGGGGAAACGAAGTGATGACGAAGATATTAATTAACCCATGCAATTAAATAGCCAAATAAAATTATTCCTTGTTTTTATGAGACTCTCTTGTGTTCCCTGTTAATATTGTATTCACTTCTTGTTTTTGTTTTGCCTTTTTAGGCAGTGTTTACACCGTGACAGCCGACAGAAAAGTTGTCGACGTAGCGACCTGTATCCCAAAAATAATTGTCAATCTTAGCCCACCTGGATGCAGTAAGTAGTCTTCTCACATAATATTTACCCCTTGGATGTGCTTAGTATTTGTATTATCCAAAGTAACTATTTACCAAACTGATGCATTGATTGTGCTCATCTGAATAATTATTGAACACTTGAGTGTGTTGAGTTGAATTATTTAAATTAGCTTTCACTGACGTGTCCGTGTTCTTGTTAATTTTTTTGGCTTGAAGTTTTTACAGGTGGAGTTTCAGGTCTCACGCCAAACCCTTCTTTAATCACTGCAATCTCACTATTCTTAGCTCCCGTTTTGAGTTTTGATAACACACGGAGTTTAGTAATGCGGAACTTCTAGAAATAACCAGGTCAGTACCTGAGGAGAAGACCTAGTGGTGGACAGAACGCACAATGAGAAAAAGCGACTAATAGCATTGTAAGGCAGTCCTTGTTCTGGAATCCTTAGGGTGAGATAAAAAGAGGGTGGAAAAAATACACACACACAGACACGGATAAGGGAGCTGGACAAGGATAAAGAAGACAGAGAAAGAACTTTGAACGGATGGCACAGGCCAGCTTAGAGTGTATTTGTTGATGACATGGTCCACGCGGAGCTGTTGTATCCATGTTCCACGCAGAGCTGTTATATCTATGTTCCACGCGCAGCTGTTGTATCCATGTTCCACGCGGAGCTGTTGTATCCATGTGGTAGATTACCAGACAGTCCTTGTTCTGGAATACCCCAGTGTATGGGGTGTAGAAGTGGACTGAAAATAAAATGGAGAAGAGAGCTGGGGACGGAACTGAAAGTCAATAGAAAGACCTTGAAATGAAGGCACGTGACTGGAGGAACTTGACGTGCATTTGTCAAAGCCTTATGCTCGTTGGAGATCTAAAGGGTGATGATGATGAAGTTAATCCATTCTCTTAATTTGTGGTAGTCGTGAAAGTAACAACTTTGTTGTACATAACTTACTGTCCTGAGTTCTACAGTCAGTAGCAGTTGTTCCACAGTCAGTAGCAGTTGTTCCACAGTCAGTAGCAGTTGTTCCACAGCCAGTATGATTCCTTTTACGCAGGTTCGCCAAGTTTTTTAAGTGCCTTTGTTCATGAATGTCCCTTCATGCCCAATTTTTTGAGTAGATCAAACACTGAGGCAGCCACTAGACTTCTTGCACCTATTTCTACAGTTATGCCTTTTAAAAAGACCTTTTAGAAAGTGCTGGAACACCTAATGGATTGCAGACGTCTTACTGGAAGTCTGATCTCCATAGAGAAAAGTAAAAAAAAAATAAAACTTTCATTATTATTAGTATTTTTATTTCTTATTTGGCATCGGGAAAGTAACTTTCAGATCTAAGGATGGTTGAAAAGCCACTGCCTATTTAAAAAGTTTGATATCCTCATTTTTACCTATTCGATATAAATGAAACAAATATTAAAACAGGGGGGAAAATGACTGCCATTTGATTAATAAGTTTCATAAGTTATATTTTTAATTTCCAGAAACAAAGTAAAATAAAATACAATTTAAAATGGCTAGTAAACTGGCGTTACAAGAAAGAGCAAACATTGCTACCCGCTACGAGGTCACGTGTAGAACAGGCCGGATCTGACGTCCAACTCTAATGTTAATATGAAATAAAATAGTAGTTAATTGTTTTTATTTTGGTGTTTGTTTGACATAAATTCATTGGATAGCATTGAAGAAATAAGGAGCCACGGTAGCGCGGTGGTTAGTGCACTGGCTTCCTATTTCCGTGGTCAATGGTTCGATCCCCAGTTGAGGTGGGATTTTTAGACTGCAAACGGCTCCGGGGTCGGCCTAGCCTCATGAATTAGGTACCAGAGCAACTCTGTGGAGCTTAAGGCGGCCTGCGTGATGCTGACCACATCACCCATAGTGTGCCGATGGTCAAGAAAATATGGGCCTATCAAAATATTCCCAATATGCCTTGCAGGGCGTGTAACGGGTTCCTTTACCTTACCCTTTTTTACTGAAGAAATAACAATTTAAAAATAATGAAGGACTTTTCATTCACCCTGTACGTATCTTTCCAGGAACTCAAGCCACATGTGGTCTGCTGTCCAGTATTAGAGTGGGCGCAAATGGTCAGCTGTTGGTTCTGGACGCCTACCGGGGACTGTATGAAGTCAGTCCTACTAATGGTATGTGTGGCGTGGGTGTGGCCTTTTAGGGTGATCAAGGGTGATGAGCAAGTAATATAAATGATTATGATGAGAAGAGGGCTGCAGATGTTATCAGTGTTATCATCATCATCTCATCTTTCACTTCTAAATTCTGAATAAACCACTGTTGATAAACCACTGCAGATGTTCCCCTTGAGGAAGCACATTCTCTTGCAGCTTTAGTTTCTGTAGCAATACGTTTGACTTCATGACGTTGGCAGTCCAAGGTACAACCTCATATTAGTCGCTTCTTAAGACATGATCTCAGTCATCATCATCATCACCATCATCATCATCATCACCATCATCATCATCATCATCATCATCACCTTCATCATCATCACCATCATCATCCTCACCATCATCATCATCATCATCACCATCATCATCACCATCATCATCACCATCATCATCACCATCATCATCACCATAAGCCTCGTTGTCATTATCATATTACGGTACTTTTCGCTCCTTATGGAGCAGGATGCATTCATTTGTGCTCGTGCAACGGTGGTTTATGAAGCGATTTTTTTACACAGTGAGGTTGTCAGCCTTATGCACAACCTCATATTAGTATATATATATATAAATATACTGTTCAAAAAAAGAAACGCATAGCTATCCGAGGGCGCGTTTTTGTGAGTTTGTAAGTAAAATTTGGTGCTAGGGTATATAAAAACCAGCCTCAAATGTTCTTTACAGTGTCAAATGCACGTGTTGACCTGAATTGCGTTCGTTTTTGTAATCGTTACAACGCAGTGGTCAATAGTGTTTATGACGCAATTTTTGACCACAGCTCATGTTGCGCGCACGTGAAAGCAACAAAATTTGGGGTGAACACTATTCACTGACTACGCAACTGAAACCCTATAAAAGGATAACGCTACACAAAAAAAATTCAGTTCGTTTTCAAGCAGACATTTATGGCGTCTCTATCGATAAATTTAAGGAACATTGCTATTGGCCGACTGCATGCAGGCGAAAGTCAAAGTCAGGTTGCCAGGCATCTAAACGTGCATCAGAGTACCATCAGTCGACTTTTGCACCGGTTCCAAGCCACTTGCTCAGTTGAAGAACGGCATCGCAGTGGACGACCCAGAGTGACAACAGCAGCGGAGGATCGCTTTATTCGGCTTCGTCACCTCAGAGACAGGTTTACAACAGCTTCCTCAACTGCCCAGTCATTGCCTGCAGGACGTCATATGTCTGATCAAACTGTCCGGAATAGACTGCACGACGCTGGACTTTGGGCACAACGACCTCACCGAGGACCTGTCCTTACGCGCCGTCATCGCCAAAATCGACTTCTTTAGGCCAACCAGCATCGTCCCTGGGCAGCTGACAATCAATGGAGACGTGTTTGGTTTAGTGACGAATCTTTCTTTTTGTTGCAGCGTCATGATAGACGGCGTAGGGTCTACCGTAGGCGAAATGAACGTTTTGCCCAAAATTGAGTTGATAAAGCTCCGCCGCACGGTGGTGGAGGTGCAGTGGTGTGGGGAATGATCAGTTACAACGGAAGTAGTCAATTGGTGCACATTGAAGGAGGCTTGAATGCGCAACGATACGTCAATGAAATTCTTCGACCCCATGTCCTTCCACCTTTGGCTGCCCAACGGTCTGTGTTTCAACAGGACAACGCCAGACCCCATTGTGCACGGTTGACCACGCAGTTCCTGACTGCCAACAACATTCTCACCCTTCCCTGGCCATCCCTGTCTCCAGACATGAGTCCGATTGAGCGCCTGTGGGATGAGCTGCATAGACGTGTTTGTCGCCGGGACGTTGCTCCAGCCAATCGTCGTGATCTGTTCCAGGCACTCCAGGAAGAGTGGGCAGCCATTCCACAGGCCCACATCAGACGTCTGATCGCATCCATGCCCAGGAGATGCCAGTCGCTGATCGATGCAAGAGGAGGCCACACACCATACTAACGGGAAAGCCCGTACGCCAAAAAAACTCTCGTGACCCAGATGCGAAACAACTGTCAATTGATTGGTTGAACCCTAAGATATTCTTGTGTGCAATTTGAACAATTAGCTCATTAAATTAAAAAAGTTATTGAATGTCAAAATTATGACTATGTGTGTGCCTTCAGTAGCTATGCGTTTCTTTTTTTGAACAGTACATATATATATATATATATATATATATATATATATATATATATATATATATATATATATATATATATATATATATATATATATATATATATATATATATATATATATATATATATATATATATATATATATATATATATATATATATATATATATATATATATTGGCTTTGAATGGTGGTGTAGCTATGTATCAATAACTATGATACTGTCTGTTGTCACGATTCCTGTAATTTTTTGATCTTATACAGGCACCGTTAGACAGCTGTACTCATCAACCACTCCTGTTGGAGGCCGTCCCACCAAGTACCTGAACGACATGGTACAAACCTCAGATGGCATGATCTTAATTAGTGATTCCAGTGACAAATTTGACGCCCTCAACGATATTTACATCATTATGGAGGGTATACCAAGCGGCAGGTAATGTGAAGATCCAAAATGTTGAATGTTATCGCTTATGGTAGTTGTTGCGGAAGATGGTATTTGGTTTTAAAAATAAATTGGTTTTGAAAAAAATTTCAAAAATGGACGAGACACCCTTCTCGTGTCTGTCTTATAAATACCCGGCGTTGCTCGGTTTTTAAATAACAGTTTATACAAACTTAGAACATTACAATACGTAAAAATATGAAGATTAAACGACTGCATTTTAATTATTTCATTGTGTTTATTTGTCACTTTGTCTTTCCACGAAATAGTTTGCTGGTCTAAACAACATCTGGAAATCCTCTCAGTGAAGCACAAACGCCAAATTAAGATAATATGAGAGCTGTGTACTTTCTGTGCTTCTCTATGCTTCCAGAATGGTGGAGAGTAACAGAGAATGATATGTCGAAAATGTCCTCCTTCCACACAAATCTGCCTAAGGAAAATTATCCGAATCTTTTGGCCGAATACCATCCCCAACAAGAACTGCTTACTCGGAGTAACCAAGAGGACATGCACACCATCATTGCTGGCAGACGCTGGAGTTGGCTTGGCCACTTCCTCAGAAGAGACCCCGATGCCATCACAAGAACAGCTATGCTATGGACCCCTGAAGGAAAGCGAAAGAGAGGCCGACCAAAAACAACTTGGCGGAGGACTGTGCAGGCTGAGATGCAAAGAATGAACCAGAGCCGGGGCACTGTACGAAGGATGGCCGCCGACCGAACAAAGTGGAAGCAGTTTGTTGCTGCCCTACAAGACGCCACCAGGCGTGATGGCCACTGACTGCTTTGACAGTCGGCGGCTAAGGATCAAAGAAGAAGAACAAGATAGTGTCTATTATTTTAATTCACAAGTTACAATTCATATGTCATCACATTGCTTCATATTTATTTATTGCTTATTAAAGCATATGTTATTGCAACATGGTTATTATTTAAATGCTCTTTGGTAAACAACATTTGTGGTTTTGCCGTCGGTGGCGAAAAGGAAGAAACAAAAATAAATATATATATATATATATTGGCGGCCCCATCAGCAGTAATCAACGTGTAACTAACTGCCTGTGTGAAATAGCATGGATTTTCTACGTTTAATGACTGCTACTTCTAAGACTAACAAAGATGTAAGAGGATTCATCAGTCATGTATACCAGGGGTTCTCAATCTTTTATTGCTCATGGTCACCTTCTAAGCCTTAAAATATTCTGTTTCCCCCCCCCCCATAGTCGCTGTTAGCTGGAAAAAGGGTACTTTACCATCTTACATTGGACCCCTAGAAATATGGCATGGTCCACGCTGAGAACCACTGGTGTGTACAACCAGACTAGCGCGCGACTGGAACAACTATCATTCATACTCTTTGACATTTGTTGAGGGAGACTGAGCACCTGATGGTTTGCCAGGTGTGTAGTGATGTCGATTCTTATCAACAACTACAACAACAACAACTACAACATTAACAACTACAACAACAACAACTGCTACTTTAAGTGACTGTTCTAGGACCTTGTTAATAAACGGTAAGCATGGGACGAGGTAGTCATAGAGACCATCAGTTCAAGCAGGTGGCTTAATAATACAGCAACAAAAAAAAGAAAAAAAAAGAGAAAGAGAAACAGACAGACAAGTAGACATTCAGAATAAATAGTAGACAGACACACATGTTGGAAATGTAGATGTAGTTATTGCGGTAGTGGTTGTAGTCTGCGTTGTTAGAAACAGTCAATTACTTTTACAGTCGTTTTTCTTAAACTCTCAAATTCTTCCTTGTCCAGCCCTAAAAAGGCACATCTGTATTTTTTCATTTAAGCGTTAAGCTAATCTCACACCTAAGGGTCTTTTATATTTGGACATGCGCCCTAATATAACCGACTTGGTTGAACGGGAGTCGCGCCTCGCCAAAACTTTATTTTTAAAAAATAAAACATTTAAGCGTCCTATTGACAGGATGGTTATAACGCTGGCCTCTTGTGGCATGGCACAGGCTCGAAACACGGTGCTGTCGCGCCTCAGGTTACCCAGTTGTAAATGGGTACCAAACTCTGCTGTTGAGCTACGGAAGGCGAAGGTAACGAAAAAGGCAGCAGATCGCGCCAATTCTCGATGCCGGCCCTAGTATGGTGAAGTCTCTAACACTTCACTCCCCTACAGCAGTACCTTCTATGGAACTACTTTTATCTTTTCATTTATCCTCGTCATCATTATCATCGCTTCTTATCGATAATATTGCCCCTAATCCTCCAGGATTTTAGCCCTGAATCCTACAACTGGTGCAATCACTGAAGTGTTGAAAGATGTGCTGGTTTACCCTAATGGCCTGGAGCTGACAGCAGACGGCACTGCTCTTCTTGTGGCTGAGACCGGCCGAGCCAGGATACTTCGGTCAGTGTGACTTTGATCGTTCTCATTACCATCGCTACCACGTCGACATTACGACCATCATCACATGTCTTCATAATCAATGCGTTCTCATTAGTAAAGTTTTTTTTTTAAATTTCTGTTACGAATTATGCATTATATTGTGCACACATAATAGATGGAATGGAATCTTATGACAGGTTCACTGTGCACACATAATAGATGGAATGGAATCTTATGACAGGTTCACTGTGCACACATAATAGATGGAATGGAATCTTATGACAGGTTCACTGTGCACACATAATACACTGTGCACACATAATAGATGGAATGGAATCTTATGACAGGTTCACTGTGCACACATAATAGATGGAATGGAATCTTATGACAGGTTCACTGTATGAAATGGATCGAAAAAACCAGACAGACACTAATGTACAGGAGATAAGGAGAATACACGTGCGTTGGATAGGACATACGTTGAGAAAAGCAGTTTATAGCATAACAAGGCAGACTTTGCACTGTAATCCCCCGGATAAGAGAAATGGAGGGAAACCAAATACACATGGTAAAGAGTACTTGAGGTAGACATGACAGGGATAAAGAAAATATACAAAAGCATTAAACAGATGACACAGGACAGGAAAGCTTCGCATGTTTTTGTTGATGACCTGCGCCCTATGGATATTGATAGGATTGATTGCATGATTGTCCGATTTGAGTAGTGATTTTTTTCAGATATTTTGTCTATTACGTCATTGTGTCTTAGGTGTACGGTGACGTACAACAATTAGATGAAAGAATTTAGGCCTTTGAAGTGCAGACATACAGTAGAACGCGACACGTCTCATGAAAAGAGAAACAAAAACAAAACAAATAAAGAGGTCATAGAATACCTAGAAATGAAAATAGAAATAATGAAGATCAAAATTAGACAGTTAAAATGTTTTGGCTATGTTAAAGGATATAACACCTTGCTGAAGACCGTAATGGAAGGATGAGTTGAAGGCAAACGTGCAAGAGGAAGACATCGCTATAAGTGGGAAGATAACATCAAGAGATGGACAGGAAAGAGTCTAGCAGAGTGCACCATAAAGACAAGAGACAGAAGGCGTTGGAGATCCCATTGCTGCCGACCTTCGTTGTGAAGATGGCAGCTGATGATGTAACTATGGTGACGTGCGATAACGCTGTCAATATTTATCATTTGTTTGGATAAAACAAAGAGCAAACACACAGATACATAATTTACATGTGATGAAAGGTGTAAATTAACACAGATAAATCATGCCTTCATTGAAAGCTAATACAATAGAAGCTGGAACAGTATCTTCATCAGCGATTATAGGATGACAGATTCCAACCACTATCTGCTCTAGCCTCTCGCCAATATGTCTAACTTATATTTCTATTCCCGCCCCTCCTCCTGTAGTTCCCGGGGTTTCTAAAAGAAAAAGAGAAAAAGAAATAATAAGATCATCAAGTTCCATCAAGGATAGAGTAACCAGTGACTAACATGAGGTTGCGCGTGGAGCTGGCGACGTCATCACGTTGATAGCATTACGGGACAGTCTTCGTTTTGGAAACCCCGGGGTAAGAGAGGTAGAGAGAGAGAGAGAGAGAGAGAGAGAGAGAGAGAGAGAGACCAAAAATAAATGGAAAAGAGAACTGAAAACAGAAATGTAAGGCAAAAGAAACACATGGAAAGACCTTGAGCTGATGGCACGGGACAGGTGGACTTTGCATGAGTTTCATTCTGAAGTTTGAATACATCCTGCTGTAACACTATATATAGCGTTTCCTATAATCATTCACTCACGCAATTTTTGTCAGAACATCATAAGTACATTTGCAGCTATCATTCTCACCATCTTTACGGTAACTCCGCTCATCTTTGTTGTCAGAATCAACATCAGAATGATCATCACGTTAACAAATGATATCCATTTTTCCATTTACACTTTTCTAGTATGAGTCTGTTGGCTGCATCATACAAACAGATCTCCACCTTCGCTCCAAACTTACCAGGTTTGCCGGGCAACATCAGGCGCTCTGCTCGTGGAACTTTCTGGGTGGGATTGTCTCTTATCCGCCACGCGGGCATCCGTAACTCCATGGACATGTTCTCCAATAATCCTGCAGCAAGACGACAAACTGTTGCAGTAAGTTTCCATGTGGTAGTTGTGGCACCGATATAATAATGCGGGTGAGAAGAATTACAAGGAATTAAGCATTTAAACAGGGGGACAATTAGCAGTTGCAGTTGTGGATTTATGTTGTGCCAGGTCATAGGCAAGCGTGAACATACAAGGCCCATTTTAAGTAAACGCTTTTGTATCAACGAGCAAATATTTCTTCTCAAGGCCCCTACAAGTGCCAGGCTCTAGTCAAAAGGCTATGTTGTCAATGTCTAAAACCTACACTGATTGGATAAGCTATGACATAATAACAGAAGTATAAAAATACCTGCGCCGTCGTTGTTATAATTTAACAATTGAAACATTAGCAGGTGTAGTAGTAGTAGTAGTAGTAGTAGTAGTAGTAGTAGTAGTAGTAGTAGTAGTAGTAGTAGTAGTAGTAGTAGTAGTAGTAGTATTACCAGTAGCAGCAATGTTAGCCTTATAATCAGCAATGTGGTGGTACTAGTATTATTACCAGTAGCAGCAGAAAACACAGAGTTAAGAACAGTATAGTTGTAGGATTGGGGGTTCTTGGGGAATACAGACAGAGCAGAATTCCTCAAGTATTAAATGGTAGTGTGGTTAGATTGCTTGCTTTTTGAGGAAAACGGATAATGTTCGAAACCAAGCGGCTGAAGTGTACACATCAATTGTTTACCTAACTTTGCTCTTGAGTTAGGGAAGGCTAACGCAACGAGGAAGAGGGTGGGTTACCTCACTTCATGAGGCTGAGACCTAATGTAGGTGACATCTCTAACACTTCAATCCCATTATCTGCTATAGGATTACCTTAACCTTTTACTGTCCGTTCTTACATATCATTAAAGGCAAGTAATTTTTCTTTTGCATGAGGCTGGCAACTTTATCATATTAAAAAAATTGCTTTAGAAACCACGGTTACAAGAACACGTGAATGTTGTCACGTGCAAGTTTCCTGCAAGGGGACAAGCTGTAGTGGTGGTCACATGATTTACGAGGACCGAAATAACAGAAGTATTATCAGCATTATAATGGTAGTGGTAAAGCTTCAAATATCAGCAATAGTAGTGTTGGTAAATGAATTAATGCCAGTGGCGTCACTAGAAGGGTGCGGGGGTTGTGGACCGCACCGGGTGACACCATCAGAGGGGGTGACACCAAAATAACTGTCTATAAAATGTTTGTGCAGTGTTTCAGCAGAAATGTATTATTTTTTATAAAAATATCCCTGTAGTTATAACCACTGCCGCCACGGGCAGTAGTGGTAGTAGCAGAAAGAAGCATTAGTTAGAAGACTAGCAGTCATTATATTTTGTAATGGTATCATTTATACTATCTGCACCGAGAGTACCTATAGTAGTAGTAAGGTAAAGGTAAAAGTGGTTTCAAAGCAGATTCTGGCGTAGGGGAGTGAAGGGTTAGAGACGTCACAATACTAGGTCCGGAATCGAGAGGTGGGGGTGACAAGTTCCCTTCCTCCTTGCCTTTTCTTTCCCTAACTCAGGAGCAAAGGCAGGTATCCATTTACAGCTGGGTAGACAGAAGCGCCTTTGTCACGAGAGACCAGCGCTCTAACCACTCGGTCAAGCCGACGCTCGTAGTAGTAGTAACATTAGCTATAGTAGTAGTAACAGTATTAGTAACAGTAGTTATGTAGTAACAGTATTAGTAACAGTAGTTATGTAGTAACAGTAGTTGTGTAGTAACAGTAGTTAAAGTAGTAGTAATTGGAGTTATAGTAGTAGTAACAGTAGTACTAGTACATAACAGTAGCTGTAACAGTTGCAACAGTACCGGGTAGTTCTAGCGGTAATAACAGTAGCTATAGTAGTAATAATTATGGTTAAGGTAGTAGTAATAATAGTTTAACTCGTAATGAACAGTATCTTTAGTTGTAAAAATTATGGTTATACTTGAAGTAATAACAGTTAATCTAGTAGGAAAGAAAGCTCAATTTCAAGAGCTGGAAATGAACCAGAAATGGTTAAAGGTTTCAAAGCAATCTAATGCAATTTTGAAGGCAAGTTCGGACACAACAGGCCAATCACCTGTTTGTCTTAATATTTGATTGCGTGTTCTCCCTGAAAAATTGCACTCCAGGGAAACCTCTACACCGAATGGTAGATGAGGTAGAGTATGAAATGAGATGAGATGAGTTAACAGCAGTTATAATAGTAAACAGTAGTTATAGTTGTACAAACTGTAGGTATAGTATCATTTCTTCGCAGCTCCGCTATTCCCCTACTGGTTCTAGTACAAGACATGTTGGTTAAATACTGGTTGATTGATTGCTGGGAATATTTCGTCTCCTCGTATTTACCACTTTAGCACATGACTCAGGTTTCAACAAACAATTTAAACAAATGCCAATGAAACAACAGATGGGAAAAAGAACCTGGCGATGGACAGGACACACACTGAGAAAACCTGTTGATAGCATTACCAGGTAGTCCTTGTTCTGGAATCCACAGGGTAAGAGAAATAGTAGACCTGAAAACACACGGAGAAGAGAACTGGAGACAGAAATGAAAATGACGAGAAGGACCTTGAGCTGATGGGACTAGACTGCGTTTGTTGAAGGTCATTCTCCTTGAGTGAGAAGTGAGGAGGGGGGGGGGGGAAGAAGGGGCTAAAGGGTAATGAATGAATGTAACTTCAGTACTTTGGCGCGTACTGTTGTATTATTGCGTTGCAGTTTTGCTCTATACTAAGCATGCATGCATACTCTGGGCAATGGCGTAACGAGGGATTTTAGCGCCTGGGGCGGCCGCCCACCCTGCGCTACGCCACTGATACTGTGTGGTTGATTCCACAGAGTATATTCTCTCAGTAATGTTTATCACTTTTGTATATTATTGTTATAATGAATGTATGTTCCCACAGACTGCTAGCCAGAGCACTATCAGGTCCTACTACCCGAAATATGGAATGGTGCTTGAGATAGATTCCAATGGCAAGATCATAGGAAGTCTTCATGATCCTACAGGTAAGTTTTAACAAATAAAAGGATGTGTGTCTGTAAGACTCTTTCTGTTATTAGTAGATGGTAATATAAACATACAAGTCGATAACATCAAGTCCCAAACTCACAATGAAGACGGAAGCTGTGGTTTATGATGCCGGCATCACTGGCACGCTTCTATGTGGGAAGCGAGACATAGGCAACTTATGCAAGGAAAAAAAATGGCTCACTAACTTCCGTCTATGGTGTCTACGCCACATCCTTGGTATTTCGTGGAAGAACAAAGAGACAAATGTCGAGGTACTGTCGCGCGCTGGCTTTCAAAGCTTGTGTACACTTCTTAGACTGCAGTGATGACACTGGCTTGGTCATATCCGTCGCATGGAAGATGGTCTCATCCCCAATTTCTACCGACAACTGGCCGATGGTAAAAGAACAACCGGGCACTGACGCTGAGGTTGAAGGATGTGAGCAAGAGAGATATGACGACTCTTGACATAAATCTAGTAACCTAAGATACGAAGCTGCCGATTTCACCAAGTGGAAATGATTCCTACGGTGTCACCTCAGATTGCGCGAAAAGAAACTCTTACAGCAAGCAGAATAGAAAAGAACACGCCAAAAGGAAAAAAAAAAAAAAAAAACAGCGACGTGCTAGTTACTCAAGGGCGCATAATCCCTCTAGTCAATTAAGACTGGAGAATGCTAATACTATAAAAAAAATAAATTAGTAAAATTATACGCTTTCAAAGTCATTTAAAACCAATAAAATACACAAATACAACTCTTTCTCTGTCGCTTAAGGTAATCAAGTAAACACGCTTTCACACAATAAATAGAAAAACAAAACGCGTTTCAGTCATTTACTGCACTAAAAAGTCCATTACAGTTACCTAAACTTAGTTAACAAAATTTTTAATAAAGTCACTTAACCCAGTAAAACAAATCCTTTTCAGAGTTACTTTAATCAATAATTTGAAAAGAGAACTCTTGCACAGACACTTAAATTAGTAAAATATCGCGCTTTCAAAGTCATGTAGACCAATATAGAAAACAGGACTCTTTCACAGAGTAGTAGTAAAATAAAACGCTTTGACAGTCATTTACGCCCATATTCACAGTCACTTTAACTAGTAAAATAAAACACTTTCACGGACACTTAAATTAGAGCAATAAAACGATCTCACAGTCACTTAGACCAGTAAAATATAACTTTCTCACAGTCACTTAGACCAGTAAAATATAACATTTTCAAAGTCACTTAGACCAGTAAAATATAACTTTCTCACAGTCACTTAGACCAGTAAAATATAACTTTCTCACAGTCACTTAGACCAGTAATAACTTTTTCACAGTCACTTAGACCAGTAAAATATAACTTTCTCCCTGTCACTTAGACCAGTAAAATATAACTTTCTCACAGTCACTTACACCAGTAATAACTTTTTCACAGTCACTTAGACCAGTAAAATATAACTTTTCACAATCACTTAGACCAGTAAAATATAACTTTTTCACAGTCACTTAGACCAGTAAAATATAACTTTCTCCCAGTCACTTAGACCAGTAAAATATAACTTTCTCACAGTCCCTTACACCAGTAATAACTTTTTCACAGTCACTTAGACCAGTAAAATATAACTTTTTCACAGTCACTTAGACCAGTAAATATAACTTTTTCACAATCACTTAGACCAGTAAAATATAACTTTCTCACAGTCACTTAGACCAGCAAAATATAACTCTCTCACATTCACTTAGACCAGCAAAATATAACTTTCGCGCTGTCACTTTCTCCAGTAAAATATAACCATTTCACAGTCACGTAAATCTCTAAAATATAACTCTTACATATTTACTACGACGAACAAACGAATGAAATCTTTATTACATAAGAATAAAGAAATAGGAATTATTGTTTTTTTTTTACATTTCTGCCCTGCAATAATACCATTCTCAAAGTGATTTCAAATTAAATCATTAACATCAGTAAAAAATACTTACTTACAAGACTTAGTCGTTCCCCTTCTACTGTGAGGTGTAGAGATTTGGGAGAGAGAGCGCCAGACTATCCTATCGGCTGTCTTCTTCCTGGCCTGGTTCCATTCTAGTCCTCGGTCCTTCAAAGATTGTCTAATGTTGTCCTCACAGCGGACTCTGGGTCGTCCTGGGGGTCTGGATCCCTGACTTGGGACCCCAAAGATGCAGCAATAGAGAATGCAGTCAGCGACCCATACCTTGAATGCTTGCGTCAGGGTCAGTGAACCAGAGCTGACCAAGACCCTACTCCACCTCCACGTGGTGGTCCTGGAAACAGTCTGCATCATTGCAGTCTGGCTGAGAGAGTAGGGATCGAAGAGGGAAGGCAAACCCGGTCCCAAAAAATGCCGTGCTTAAGTCGGATGTGTCGGCCGAAAGGCGCAGATATCGCAGCTCCGGCGTAAATGACCCAACGCAGCCAACGTCCTTTTCAGGACGAACGAGGAAGAAGAAGAAGAAGATCCCTGGCTCTTTGTTTCCCATGCTTGTCGTGGTAACCGATCTTCTCCCATTCTGCAGACATGGCCAAACCATCTTAGTTGGGACTGTTCTACTTGGGTCTGCTGGGGGTGGGATTTTAGGCCTTGACGTATCGTCTGGTTGCAGACCATGTCTCTTCTTGTTACTTCAACCACCTTCCTCAGATACCTCATTTCTGAGGTTTGGATCTGGCTTTTGTGGGTTGTAGTCATTGCCCATGACTCACATCCATATGTCAAGACTGGGGCATAGGTGGAGTGGTATACAGCCATCTTCGTTTTCTTACCAACCTCTCTCTTGCTGAGGAATCCTCGATTTATGGTCTGAAAAAGTCTCCCAGCTGCTGCTTTTCGAGTGGCCAACTCTTCTTTGATGCCTCCCTTTCGGTCTATAATAGCTCCTATGTATTTAAAGTGGTAGACCTGCTCCAGGACCTGTTCTCCCAGCTTAATCTGATGTCTTCTTTTTTCTCGTGATATCATCATGGATTTTGTTTTAGAGCTGCTTATGACCACCCCTCTCTTCTCCAGCTCTTCCTTCCAGACTTGCAGGTTGGATTGGAGATGTGCCTCTGATTTAGCAATCAGGGCAACATCATCAGCAAATGCCAGCTCTGAAATACAGACCTGTCTCATCTTCCAGTACCCCACTGAATACTTTCTTGTTCTCTCCTTACATGCCTTGATGACATCGTCCATGAGGATTATGAAAAGATAAGGTGACAGGATATCACCTTGTCTTACACCAGTGGTGGTCCTGAACTCTTCTGACTTATGGTTTGCTGTACTCACATAATTTCTGCAAGACTTGTAGAAGCTCTGTATAGCATGAATCAGAGGTGATGGAATGCTCTTCCTTGCCAAACAGTCCCAAAGTTTGCTCCAGGGGACCCTGTCAAACACCTGTTCCAGATCTATGAAACAAAGATGAATCTCACTCTTATACTCAAGGGCCTTTTCACTCAGCTGTCTGAGTGTGAAGATTAGGTCTTGAGTACTTCGGTTTGCTCGGAATCCGCACTGGGCCTCATCCAATTGTGGCTCAGTTAGGCGTCGGAGTCTCTGCTATAGGATTCTAGAGTAGATTTTACCAGGGACAATGAGAAGGGATATGCCTCTATGGTTTCCACATTGTCGATTGTCACCCTTTTTGAAAATTGGTGTTATGATGGCAATCTCCCAATCCTTTGGTATTGTCTTGTTGCACCACGCTGCTTGTGGGACCCTTAAGAGTGATAGGTCGCCTGATGCTCCCATGTACTTAACCATTTCTGGTGTTATACCATCATGCCCTGCTGCTTTGCCCATCTTGATTTTCTCCAGTGCAGCCTTCAGTTCTTCCATCTTTATGTCATCTTCACCATCATTGGTTTTCTCATCTGTGCTAGTGGTTATCATTTCTGATGCTTCACCACGCTCACCATCCAGGAGTTCTGAGAAATATTCTTTCCATCTTTCCATTACTTCCTTCGGGGCAGTAAGCAATTTGCCTTGCTTGTCCTTTATAAATTTGAGAGGGCATTGTTTTTCCTTCCTCATGTTCTTTAGGGTCTTATAGAACAATTTCTGGTTTTCTTGCGCATCTTTTTCTAGCTTTTCTCCAAATTCTTCCCAGGACTTCTGTTTTGCTGCTAGCACCGTGTTCTTTGCTTCTGTTCTGAGTGTCACATATTCTCTATATTTCTCCATTTGCCCTGTTGTGTTTTTAGCTCCTAAGTATTGTTTCCATGCCATTTTCTTCTCTCTTATTTTCTTTTTGACTTCCTCTGTCCACCAAGGTGTCCTCTTTCTCTTGTTCCCAAGTCGGACTTCACCACATGCTTCTGCAGGAGCTGTCTTTATGGTGTCATTGAATTTAAGCCAGAGGGTTTCCAAGTCATCAGGTTGTTCTTCTGTGTAGCTCACCGCTGCAGCAATAAACCCCTGATATCTGGTCTTAATTTCTGGCTCTCTCAGCTTGTAGGTCTTAATGCTCATTTCTCCCGTTTGTTTACTTAGTTTCTTGCGTGATGTTGGGACGTTCCTAGGCTGAGCAACTCTTTCAGTTGTTCTTATGATTGTAAGCAGGTAGTGATCCCTTCCAATCTCTGGCCCCCTCCAGACTCTAGCATCCCGGACATATTTGAATGAGCTTCTCCTAACTATGGCATAGTCGATCACTGACTTCTCATTCTTTGTTGGTTCACATCTAGTGTATGCATGTATGCGCTTATGGGGGAACTTTGTGTTTGTAATAATCAGATTCTGCTCACTGCAGAATCTAAGGCGTCGCTTTCCATTGTCATTGAGAGTATCTTCTCCATATCTTCCGATAACTCCACCCCATCTAGCATGGTCATTTCCAACTCTGGCATTGAAATCTCCGAGCATGATAATTTCATCTAGGCAGTCATCCACTGTCCTTTGTAGCAGCTCGAAGAATTCCTCCTTGACCTCTGCTCTCTCATCCTCATTTGGCCCATACACTATGACCAGGTTGACTATGGTTTCTCCTTCTTTTAGTTTTACAACCATAATGCGCTCCGAGACAAAGTTCCATCCCTTGATACTATCTTTTTGGTTTTTGGCCACAATGCAACCCACGCCCCCTTTAGCTCTTTCAGATATGGGTACACCACTGTAGAGCAGCGTGTTGCCATCGAGATCCATGACTCCTTGTCATTTTTTCTTCGTTTCCGTTATAGCCAGGATTTCTAGTTTTGCTTTCCTCATCTCTTCCACCAGCTCCTCTTCTTTCCCATTTATACTTCTTGTGTTCCAAGTTCCATAAGTCGTAGTCCGTAGTCCGTTCCAGTTCGTCGCCTTTAGAATCAGTCCGGTTTTCTCTCTTGTAGTTCGCGTAATCATGTTTTAAAGCAAACAGGTGATTGGCCTGTTGTGCCTTTGCATGGTGGAGGGGTGACTCCTTACGGCCTCCATGCAGGCCGCCCTCCTCCTTTTTCAGCCGGGCTTGGGACCGGCCTAGGCGGAGTTCAGTAAAAAATAATCAATATTATTATCGCATTCAGTAATTGAGAGTACACGCGTACATTCACAACCACACACATACATGCGCACGAAGATAGATAGATAGATAGATAAGTAAGCAGATAGATAGATAGATAGATAGATAGATAGATAGATAGATAGATAGATAGATAGATAGATAGATAGATAGATAGATAGATAGATAGATAGATAGATAGATAGATGGGTAGGTAGGTAGATAGATAGGTAAGTAGATAGGTAAGTAGGTAGATAGATAGATAAATAGATAGGTACGTAGATATATAGATAGAAAGATAGATAGATAGATAGATAGATAGACAGACAGACAGACAGACAGACAGACAGACAGACAGATAGATAGATAGATAGATAGATAGATAGATAGATAGATAGATAGATAGATAGATAGATAGATAGATAGATAGATAGATAGATAGATAGATAAAATTAACCACAAACAAACTAGAAGCCATTCACGGAACTCGCTCACTCATTATTAGGGTTGAGTTGTGAGTTTTTGTAAAAATACACAAGAATTCACCGAGTACACACATGTGGTAAATTTTCTGTAAAATTTATTACATCACGGAAACAATATTTCATACTTTTGAAAGTTTTATGTTAAAAAAAACACAAGAAACATTTAGTGCACATAATGTCTGGTAATACAAGTTTATTTCAGTGTTTACTGAACGCTATAAGGTAATAGCAACACTGAATAATAACAACAACTATTTTATTTTATAGGTAGCTATAACAATACCCATGAATTCTAGCAATTGCAATATATAAAGAATTCTCGTATCCCTCTATCATTTTAATCCCAACGTTGCAATCCTTTTCATGCCGCTTGTTTGTGATGGGAACATAATTTAGCGCCAGTTGAAACAACGCGCATTTTGTTCCCGCCCTTAAAAATGGCGAATGTTTGATTTTTGGTTACAATTTCTTGATTTTTCTCTATTTGTAATTCGCGTGAGTATGAATAAGTATCTTATATATTTATGCATGGACTTCATTACATTTGTAGTAACTCGGCCACTTTAGTCGCTCAAGTCTATACAAGTAAATAATGATTCGAAAACGGAATAATTGAAAGCTTATTTTGAATTTTTATTTATTTATTTTTTTAAAATACGTGCCATGTCAAGATATTAATAATATCCGTACGATTACAAAACATGTTGAGATAAAACAGCAGTTAATTAATTGGTACAATTTCAGTTCATTGGCTTTGTTTTCCACTTCTCCCCACATCATTTTTTTACCCTCTGCCCTACATCTTTATAACCAATGCATCCAGATAAATTACCACAGGAGAATTAAGTCTGTCATGAAGATATGCAGCAAAAAAAAAAAAAACACACACACACATCGTAATTATTTCACGACATGTTTTGATGGGTGACTTCCTCGTAAATTTTCAAACATAACAACAGTATATAACAATATAACACAGTATATATATATATATATATATATATATATATATATATATATATATATATATATATATATATATATATATATATATATATCACAATTCTGCAAAAAGTGTCATAACTCACAAGTGTCACTATTATGGTGTCATCATCATTTCCAGTTTCAACTGCTTATGGTGTATAGAAGCATTACTGCAGGTTGCCTACACCAAAGTATTAACGTGCTCTTGAAGCAATGGTTCCCGCGGCAATTCGTTTTACAAGCTGAGGGTGCCATGCATAATAATGGGAAATTACAACAATAGTGTGACAACAAGTGTGAATTATACAGTTAGTGCAACTATAACTGTCAACAATGAGAATGGTGCATTCCTTGTTCTGAAACCTCTAGGGTAAGAGAGGAACTGAAGACAGACACGAAGAGGATTAGATGACATGGAAAGATCTTAAGGTGATGGTACGGATTAAAGAGACCCCTGTAAGCATCACCATCCCAACTCATATAACAACTGGTCATTAGGGCAACCTAATTGACGAGGATTTGGCTTTTGTCTTCGATTTTCCTTCAGCTAAGGGCAGATTTATTAATTGGTTTGTTTTATAAATCCACTTCTTTTTTTTTGTCTGTCTACCTTGTCTTCTTGTATCTGGTAATGTGGTTAAAGGACAGTCATATCACGTTAGCTTCCTTCTCTTTGCTGTTGTACACAGTTTTCATATGGTATCACCATTGATAATTGTGTTTCTTATTCGTATAATTTGTGATACGACCCGTGTGTGATATTCGAAGGATCTGTTTGTAAAATCTCATTTCAAAGGTCTATATTTTTCTGTCTATATCGATGTCAAATTACAAATGGATATGTAAATGTGGCAATTAAAAGACAGCACAAGAGTTCAAGGAATTTACCAATCAGATTACTCATACCTTTATAGAACATTTTTAAAATCTAGTATTCATTGAATCATTCACTTTTTTCCATTTCCCTTCATTTGGAGCATGGAGCCACCACCACCTGCTGTTCCAGAAGTCTACAACAAAGCATTCAAGTGCTTTCGTAACCGTGGTTACTGCAGCAAGTTGTTTTACACGATGAAGTTACCAGTCACATGCATACCTTCATATTGGTCGCCTTTCTGGTAGACCAGTTCTTTCTTTTTATCCTCAGTCTTACCCATACTTTAAATTTCCAGAGTTTTAAAAATCAACTATTCAGAGAAACATTCTAAAACAAAAATATTTATTACTGTTTCCTACAAAATGATGATCATTGTTAGGCCACAGGCAGAGATAACAGACTGTCGTGGAACGACTTCTCACCGATTCTTTTCTTCTGTCTATTATTTTATATCTCTACTAAAATCTCTATCGTGAGATTGAAAAACTTTATTCCCTTCAGTTGACTTTTTCATTCTTATAATGAAAGAGTCTCTCTCTCTCTTTAACAGTATTTTACTAGCTCAGGATTCTCACTGTCCAAAGTAATAAATTATTCCCCCACCAGCGAAAGTCGAAGGTGGAACACGGTACAACGATTCGAACAGGAAGTCGACCGTCTTTGTTGTTCACGAACTGGACGCATGTAAAACAGCCGGAAACGATGGACGCTAGTGCGAGTTGAAATGAAGGTAACTTTATACCCCTGGGACCAGAACAGAATTTGCACACAACCCACCCCTGCCCGGAACAGATCCTGGAATATTGGAGGGAATTTTCTGCATTCTTCTTGTAACCATCATTCGGAGCAGACAGACTCTGGGCCCAAGTGGGCATTTCATGTTGCGAAATAGTTGTAGTGAATTCGTTGAGCGAATCCACCCAGGTTGCGGTTACGAGGTACTAACCCAGGTTGCGGTTACAAAGCAAAAACTCAGGTTGCGGTTACACAGTACAAACCAGGTTGCGGTTACCAGATACCTAAACCAGGTCCAGGGTACAAACCAGGGTACAAGTCCATGGTACCAAAGATTACCCTTACCCACCATACCCTATCAAATAGGTTATCATACCCAACCTTATCCTATCACCCAGTAACCATACCACACATCCCATAAGCAGAAGAGGTATTCAGCAGAGGTGACTTACCCCATCCTTATCTGTGATGTGCACTGAGTCCAGGGAGGCAAACTCTGACACCCTCTGAACCCATTAACTGTTATGAAACCAACCTGCTGGGGCAGACCAAACCAAGAGAGTCCGAACCAAAATCATCTCCGCAGCTACTACAGGCCTTCGGAGAGTTGAGTATAATACCTACCAGCAACACTACCATAGAAAAGATCTCTGGTCCAAGTGATGACCAAACTAGTTGTTTTTTTTTTAACAGTAGAGCTAAACTCTTTTTTTCATATTTATATGTATATAAAAAAAAAATGCAAGATTCTATACCCTTATATCCAATTTAACATAACAGAGTCTGTTGTTATTTTCTTTTGTTAACTTTATTTGGGTTGTATTTTGTTTTAAATATAATCTACACCCTGGGGGCTCAGCCATAATTAAATTAACTTCTATTGGGTCGGGATATTTGAAATGTGGCTGGACACCAAATCTCTTTCTCAACCTTATGAGCTTTACACAGTCCTTTTGTAGGATTCCTGAGGAAGAATTTATCGTCCAGAAAATATCCTGTTTAGTTGCTAGAATTCTCTTTTAAGTAAATTTCTGGTACACTATTTCCCGAGGAGAGGCAGTTCTATTATAAACTCGGAAGCTATCAATAAGACATTATTATCTTTATTCTTCCATTCCATCCAAGCTGACTTATCTCCTCAAAAACATTCCGAGTTGTATAATAGAAATGCATCTCCTCGGGAAATAGTGTACCAGACAATTTACTTAAAAGAGATTCTGAGCAAACTTAACAGGATATTTTCTGGACGATAAATTCTTCCTCAGGAATCCTACAAAAGGACTGTGTAAAGCACATAAGGTTGAGAAAGAGATTTGGTGTCCAGCCACAATTAAAATATCCCGACCCAATAGAAGTTAATTGAATTATGGCTGAGCCCCCAGGGTGTAGATTTATATTTAAAACAAAATACAACCCAAATAAAGTTAACAAGAAAAATAACAACAGACTCTGTTATGTTAAATTGGATATTAAGGGTT
>JAMPIV010000532.1:0-202700 GCA_024509875.1 Oreohelix idahoensis
CACATAAGAACTCTCAACATTGTTTCCGCAACATTCTGCAGCAAATTTCTTAAAGTTTAATGCATAACATATTATATATGTACTAAGTTAATACATATGTCTGTGTTGCCTGTTTTTTTAAACATTACGTGTAGAAAATAAAATGTCTTGCATTTTTGGGCCCTGGGGTAAAACTGAAAAACTGCCTGGTTAGAATGATTAACATGTTAAATTACCATAGTAGATGTAGTACATAAATGGCAACAGAAAGTGCAGAGATAGAATGATATAGTAGACTTAGTTAACGTGTTAAATTACCATAGTAGATATGGAGCATAAATGGCAATGGATAGTGCAGAGACAGAATGATATAGTAGACTTAGTTAACGCTTTAAAATACCATTGTAGATGTAGGGCATAAATGGCAAAAGATAGAATGATATAGTAGAATTGGTTAACCTGTTAAATTACCATTGTAGATATAGATCATAAATGACAACAGATAGTGCAGAGATAGAATGATATAGAGTAGACTTAGTAAACCTATTAAATTACGTAGTATTGTTATTGTTAATCAGAATCGAAGTCATTGCACTCTGGGCAAACCCATAGGTGCTCATTCTTCCCCAGAAAATGTTGAAGGGTATGAATGCTAATTGTTCCTGTTGCGCGCACTGGTTATATACACGGCGGATCTGTTCCTCTCGAATACGTCCATCCCTGCTGTCTTACGTTTGATGCCAAATTCCAGCAGTCTTAGCCTTGATGATTCATCGATTGCAGTGTTATTCTCTAATAGACAAACATGATCGCCCTCTGTATTTTCTTCCTTATCCATGTCCAGTGCACCTTCTATGGGTGCTCTTGAAGCTAGTCTGTTAGCTCTTTCATTGCCACGTACCCCTGCATGACCAGGACAGTAAATCCATATCATTTTATTTTTCTTGAAGATTCAATGCTTCTATGGAGGTTTTCCATTCATGTTGGAAACACATAAACATATAAGGAGGGGAAACCCGAGGCCTGTAAACAGTAAATAAATAAACAAACAACACACAAAGGTAGTTATCAGGCACTCAGTGAGAAATAAAGAAGTAGAAGACCAGACAACAGAAAAAAAAACAGAAGTGATAGGCTTACCGGGATCGAACCAGGACCTTCCGAACGGCACCAACCGCCTAGCCACGGGGAGTGGAATCTGCCAATTATCCACTCTGCCAGCTCCGCATTACAAAAATAATGCTTCACTGACAGAGGTCTAGCGCGAACACCACGTGACCCGGATATGTACCATAGGACGACCCAGACTAATTATAGACGCAATCACTTCTGCAGTTCCACTATACAACAGTATAGGCCAGATTACACATGACAAAGGCCTTAACACTGTGTCCAGCAAATGATAGAAGAATGAGAATAAGTAAAGTATAGAATGTAGGTTTCGTGGTATTTTTTTATAAACACATAAACATATAAGGAGGGGAAACCCGAGGCCTGTAAACAGTAAATAAATAAACAAACAACACACAAAGGTAGTTATCAGGCACTCAGTGAGAAATAAAGAAGTAGAAGACCAGACAACAGAAAAACAACAGAAGTGATAGGCTTACCGGGATCGAACCAGGACCTTCCGAATGGCACCCACCCGCCTGTTTGTTTATTCATTCATGTTGAGCCAACCATTTTGGACCTTTCGAAGCATGGATTGTGAGTCTGATACAATAAATGCCTTTGTTAATAAAGTCTCCAGACAGCCATCTTATATGGCAGCAGTAACTGCCTCTACCTCCATTCTCATGCTGGAGGTTTTTGTTATCATTCATCATCTTTCTTCTTCGTTCAACCTGAAAAGGACGTTAGTTGCGTCGTGTCCGTTTACAGCGAACCTACGATATTTGCACCTTTCGGCCGACACATCCGACTTCAGCACTGCCTTTTTAGGACCCGATTAGCATTCCCTCTTCAATCCCTACTCACTCTATCAGACTGCTGTGATGCAACCTGTTTCCTGGACCACCACTTGGATGTGGAGTAGGGTCTTGGTCAGCTCTGGTTTGCTGACCCTCAGCATTTCTCACTTTTGAGCGTCTTTTAGGTCCCGGTTGTTATCATCTAAGCCCCGCTATGTTCAGCAACGGTTCTGCCCTGCACACTCTCTACCAAGGCTGATGATGACTTACTGGTAGTTCATCCAGCTGTCACCTGACTTACTCCCACTCTTCTCCCTTGGAATAAAATTTTCAACTGGCCATCACCTGTCTAATATAGGGTTCCCATATGTTTTGTTTAAAAACCGGGACATTTCCAAATTTTTACCTAAAAAACTCGGGACATTTTGTAAAAAAACGGGACATGTTAAAAATTAAGGTAAAGCACAAATAAATACTATTATATATTATATGTTGCACTTAAAATAAGATACTGGTATAAAAATACACACATTAACTAAGACAACTTCCACTTTATCGTTGAAAAGTTTTTTTCACGATGGCTGTTTGTGCAGTCCTTTCTTTCTTTTTTAATCGAAACCTCTTCTACCCCGTAAAACAGTTGTAGTGTAGAGGTGACCCAAAGAGCACAAGGCTCCTGGGCAAAACATGTAATCAAAGTGTTTGACAACAAACAGGTGATTAGCCCATTGTACAGTCCATGGACTTAAAAACTGTGGTTATGCACCGCCGTGTGATGAGCCAAGGTTGCTTCATGAGATGACAATGATAACTGTTTCTCAATTTACTTTTCACTCTGGGTTTTCGCATTTAAGAAATGACTTATACTGATGTTGGAAGCCTTTTACTTTCAACAGCACCTTTATGTTTTTTAATTTTCACGTGGTTGACTACGTATGAACGCCACCTCAGTGAAATGCAAAAATTAGAGCAGCATAAAGTACATTCTACATTTTCATCTACACCTTTAATGAAGGGAAATTCTCTTGTAATGTTATCATTTATACTGCACTTACGTTTCGGCATTATGCGGATGAAAAACGATAAAAATACTGCATAATAATGCTAATACGCATTAAATCATTTGGTAGATGCTCACTGAACACTGTTTTTGGTCGACTTTCGAATTTTTGTTCGAGATTCAAACCGAGGGTCCACTGTAACCGGAAAATTGATAAAGTAACACTACTAAAACACGGAAAAAAATCCGTTACCCAAACACTACTAAAACACGGAATAAAATCCGTTACCCAAAGCTTTTTTTTTTTCAGGAAGGACCCTTAAAAAGCGGGACATTTGGAATAAATTTGGGACACCGGGACATTTTATAAAAAAAAACGGGACTGTCCCGGGAAAAACGGGACGAATGGGAACCCTAGTCTAATAGTCTCCTCTGCCTGCGCCACCCATGACATCCCCCTCTTTATTCTTGCTCCTTTGATGTCAGCTATGTTCCCATGCAGGGGATGCTTTTTGTCTATGGTTACTCGCTTATACATCAAGCTGCTTGATGTGCTGATATGGTACACCATCAGGACCCGGAGCAGTGTTTCTAATGTTTTTAAAAGTATGCATAACGTCCTCGTCAGATATGAGGTCAAAATATATCTCGCCTCTGATTCAATTTTCCAGTATACGATTCTTAATCTCGTGACAGGTAGCTTTATCACCTTTATGGGAGCCGCGCTAGCGTAGTGGTTACAACACCGCTCTGGTGACCGGGTGATTCGGGATCAAACCCGGGCGACAGCATTTGAGGATTTTTCGTCGACCCGGAATCGGACTGGATTAACTCGAGACCTGGCGAGAACATTTGAAGAAGTGTCGTCGACCAGGGATTGGCGGCTCCTGAGCCGACCCAGTTCTAATGGGTACCTCCGAAATCGGCGAGTATTTGCCTGAATGGCGAGGGACACCTGTCTCTGTACAAAAAAAGGGATACTCACGTAAAATCAATGTCAGGTTAGACATTAATAATAACCTGAGATTTCGCCTCGAGTATTAGCGGGCGTACGGAAAAAAAATAAAAAAAATCACCTTTATCTGTCTGAGTGATATACCGACTGAGTAATGCATGTCCTTTTTCTTCATCTGTCTTCAGGCTTATTCCCGCGGAGCTCAGAATATTAGGTATGGATTGGCTCATATTGTTCCTATTAGGTCTTTTCCGTGCCCACCTGTGTCACAAAGGCCTCCCACACTTGGTCCTTGCGACGCTTTTAAACCTATTGATGGCTTTATGTTATTTCTCCTTCTCTTCAACCCCTCCATTCATTATTCATTGTATTTCTCTTTCATTCTTTCCTCTATTCTTTCATCGCTCTTTCCTTTTCTATTCTTGCTTTTTCTACATCCTCATTCCACCAGGGTGGTTGGGTGAAAGGTGTTCTAGCTGTCTTTTTTTCTGGCATTTTGACGCAATATATGTAGAGGACTATTGCAGTCATGTGAGCCTGCAGGGTACTTAAAAGTGTGTTTAGGCTTTCTTTGCCTGGTTGCCTTCCCCTGCAAGGGTTGCAATGAGAACTTCCACAAGCGTTGTAGATGAGATATAGAGCATAAATTGCAACAGATTAGTGATAGAATGATATAGTAAACTTAACTATTACTATTACTCAGTATCTTTTAGCTTCCTGTGAAGTATAGGCCCTCAATAAAAACAACACACTAAGCCTTCCTGTCCTGTGCCATCCATTCAAGATCTTTACGTCCTTTTTTATATCTATTTCATGTCTGTCCAGTTCTCTTCACCATGTGGTTTTTTTTTTTTGGTCTGCCTTTATTTCTTTTCTTCTGGGGGCTTCCAGGACAAGGAGTGTCTTGTAGTGCTATCACCAGGTTTTTAAAAAATGTGTGTTCTATCCAGCGTCACATCTTCTCCTCAGCTTTTATATTATTGGTGTTTGTCTAGTTCTTTCCATCAGTTTCCAGCTAGAGATTGTATTATAACATTTAAATGCTTCTATACTTCTTTCTCCTTGTCGCTGCTAACGGAGCATGGAACCCAGCATTATAGTATGACCCTAGGAAACCTTCAAACATTTGAATGCACTTGCAGCTATGGTTATGGCAGTCATTTCTATACATAGTTAGCCTTTTCTTCTTCTACTTCTTCTTCCTCGTTCGCCCTGAAAAGGACGGTGGTTGCGTTGTGTCTGTTTACAACGTAGCTGTGATATCTGCACCTTTCGGTCGACACATCCGACTTCTGCACGGCATTTTTTAGGACCGGGTTTGCCTTCCCATTGCGATCCGTGCTCGCTCAGCCAGCCTGCACTGCTGCATACTGTTTCCAGGACCACCACGTGGAGGTGGAGCACGGTCTTGACCAGCTCTGGTTCGCTGATCCTGACGCAGGCAGTCAAGCTATGAGTCACTGACTGCGGTCTCTATTGCTGCGTCTTGAGGTCCCAGTTAGCCTTTTAAATTGCCATAGTAGATACTTACTTACATACTTAGTTGGTCCTCTACTACCATGAGGTGTAGGGGTTTGGAAGAGAAAGTGCCATACTATCCCATCATCTGCCTTCCTGCTGGCCTGGCTCCACTCCAGTCCTCGGTCCTTTAGAGACCGTCCAATGCCGTCCTGCCATCGGACCCCGGGTCGTCCCGTAGGTCTGGATCCCTGGCTCTCAATTTTCCATGCTTATCGTGGCAGACAATCCTCCCCCATTCTGCAGATATGGCACCATAGCAGATATGAAACATGAATCAAGAATAGCGCATGGTGCAGACAGAATAACACACCATACTTAGTTAATCCATTAGTAGATATCGAACATTAATTGTCAACAGTGCATGGTGCAGGCAAAATAATGTACGTAACTTAGATAACTTGCTGATTTATTATAGTAGATATAGAACATTAATGACTGATAGCACATAGTGCAGACAGGATGAAAGTATAAAGAGCTGACAATAGTTGTTCTTGTTGCTAAAAAAAGATGAAGAATCAGGACTATTTTCTCCTGAAATGGACCTTCATCATTGTTAATCTACTAAAAGCATTTTTTTTTTTTAAGATTTCTGTCAAACAGCATGCAAAAGTAGCAGACATTTTATGTTGTCTATCTAGTATACCAGTAGCATATTCTATATTGCTGTAACAGACTTTGTATAATGCTGTCTAGTGAATAGCTGACATTTTGTGTTGTCTGTCTAGTATAAAGGTAAAGGATCCCGTTACACGCCCATTGAGGCATATTGGGAATATGGTGTTAGGCCCATATCTTCTTGACCGTCGCCACACTAGGGGTGATGTGGTCAGCATCATGTCGGCCACCTTAACCTTCCCAGAGTTGCTCTGGTACCCATTTGGGGCTGGGTCAACCCAGGAGCCATTTGTGGCCTAAAAAAATCCCACCTCATCTGGGGATCAAACCATAGACCACTGCGCTAGGAAGCCAGTGTACTAACCACTATGCTACCATGGCTCCCTCTGTCTAGTATACCAGTAGCATATTCTATATTGCTGTAACAGACATTCTATAATGCAGTCTAGTATACTAGTAAGAGACTTTTTTTTGTTTTGTTTCTCTGGTGTACTAGTAACATATCCTATATTGCTGTCTGGTGTATAAGTAATAGACACTTTGTGTTGCTGTTTAGTGTACTAGTAACAGAACTCTACATTCTGTCTTGTGTGCAATAGAAACAGACATTATTATATTGTTGTCAAGTGTACTAGTAGCAGGCACATATTGCTGCCAAGTGTACTAGTAACAGAATGTCCATAAGGCTGTCTAGTTTATTAGTAATAGAAAATCAATATTTATAATCTAGTGAACTAGTAGCAGACACTTCATATTGCTGTCTAGTGTACTAGTAATTGACCTCCCTTGTTTCTGTCTAGTTTACTAGTAACAGACAAGCCATATTGCTGTCCAGTGTACTAGTAACAGAAAACACTCCATATTGCTGTCTTGTGAACTAGTAACAGACACTCCATATTACTGTCTAGTGTACTAGTAGTAACAAGTGTCTATATCGCTGTCTTCTTCTTCTTCCTCATTCGCCCTGAAAAGGATGGTGGTTGCGTTGTGTCTGTTTACGCCTAAGCTGTGATATCTGCACCTTTCGGTCGACACATCCGACTTCAGCATGGCATTTTTTAGGGACCGGGTTTGCCTTCCCATTGCGATCCGCACTCGCTCAGCCAGACTGCACTGCTGCAGACTGTTTCCAGGACCACCACGTGGAGGTGGAGTGCGGTCTTGACCAGCTCTGGTTCGCTGGTCCTGATGCAAGCAGTACAGCTATGGGTCGCTGACTGCATTCACTATTGTTGCATCTTGGGGTCCCATATCGCTGTCTAGCTTTCTTGTGACAAGTATCCATATTACTGTATGTTGAACTTGTGACAGCAGCATATGATGAACAACAAAAACTATTCTTCCTTCTCCATTTATCCACAAAACCCCCATGACTGTTGGCCCCCTTGCAGGAGACCTGCATCAAAGCAGTTAAAGTACTCTATAGAAGTGATTTCTGTAGCAGCTCATTTTACACTACGAGGTTGCTAGTCCCCTACACAGTTACTTGTCCCCTACACAGTTACTTGCCTCTTGCTGCCTGAGAGAGCAGTGGTTCTATTATTTCTTTGTCACCTTGGAATTTTGTTGTGAAGCACATAAAGTCTATATAATATTCATAATCATTATTTCTTTGTCTCCTTGGAATTTTGTTGTGAAGCACATAAAGTCTATATAATATTCATAATCATTATTTCTTTGTCTCCTTGGAATTTTGTTGTGAAGCACATAAAGTCTATATAATATTCATAATCATTATTTCTTTGTCTCCTTGGAATTTTGTTGTGAAGCACATAAAGTCTATATAATATTCATTATCATTATTTCTTTGTCTCCTTGGAATTTTGTTGTGAAGCACATAAAGTCTATATAATATTCATAATCATTATTTCTTTGTCACCTTGGAATTTTGTTGTGAAGCACATAAAGTCTATATAATATTCATAATCATTATTTCTTTGTCACCTTGGAATTTTGTTTTGAAGCACATAAAGTCTATATAATATTCATAATCATTATTTCTTTGTCACCTTGGAATTTTTTTGTGAAGCACATAAAGTCTATATAATATTCATAATCATTATTTCTTTGTCTCCTTGGAATTTTGTTGTGAAGCACATAAAGTCTATATAATATTCATAATCATCATTTCTTTGTCACCTTGGAATTTTGCTGTGAAGCACATAAAGTCTATATAATATTCTTACTTACTTAGTCGTTCCCCTTCTACCGTGAGGTGTAGAGGTTTGGAAGAGAGAGCACCAGACTATTCTATCAGCTGTCTTCTTCCTGGCCTGGTTCCATTCTAGTGCTTGGTCCTTCAAAGAATATATAATATTCACAATCGTCATTTCTTTGTCTCCTTGGAATTTTGCTGTGAAGCACATAAAGTCTATATAATATTCATAATCATTATTTGTCTCCTTGGAATTTTGTTGTGAAGTACATAAAGTCTATATAATATTCATAATCATTATTTCTTTGTCTCCTTGGAATTTTGCTGTGAAGCACATAAAGTCTATATAATATTCTTACTTACTTAAAGTCTATATAATATTCACAATCGTCATTTCTTTGTCACCTTGGAATTTTGTTGTGAAGCACATAAAGTCTATATAATATTCACAATCGTCATTTCTTTGTCCCCTTGGAATTTTGTTGTGAAGCACATAAAGTCTATATAATATTCTTACTTACTTAGTCGTTCCCCTTCTACTGTGAGATGTAGAGGTTTGGAAGAGAGAGCGCCAGACTATTCTATCAGCTGTCTTCTTCCTGGCCTGGTTCCATTCTAGTCCTCGGTCCTTCAAAGAATATTTACTTACTTACTTAGTCGTTCCCCTTCTACCGTGAGGTGTAGAGGTTTGGAAGAGAGAGCGCCAGACTATCTTATCAGCTGTCTTCCCCCTGGCCTGGTTCCATTCTAGTCCTCAGTCCTTCAAAGATTGTCTAATGTTGTCCTCACAGCGGACTCTGGGTCGTCCTGGGGATCTGGATCCTTGGCTCTTTGTTTCCCATGCTTGTCGTGGTAGCCGATCTTCTCCCATTCTGCAGACATGGCCAAACCATCTTAGTTGGGACTGTTCTACTTGGGTCTGCAGGGGGTGGGATTTAAGGCCTTGACGTATCTTCTGGTTGCATACCATGTCTCTTCTTGTTACTTCAACCACCTTCCTCAGATACCTCATTTCTGAGGTTTGGATCTGCCTTTTGTGGGTTGTAGTCATTGCCCATGACTCGCATCCATATGTCAAGACTGGGACATAGGTGGAGCGGTATACAGCCATCTTCGTTTTCTTACCAACCTCTCTCTTGCTGGGGAATCCTCGATTTATGGCCTGAAAAAGTCTCTCAGCTGCTGCTTTTCGAGTGGCCAACTCTTCTTTGATGCCTCCCTTTCGGTCAATAATAGCTCCGAGGTATTTAAAGTGGTCTACCTGCTCCAGGACCTGTTCTCCCAGCTTAATCTTATGTCTTCTTTCTTCTTGTGATATCACCATGGATTTTGTTTTAGAGCTGCTTATGACCATCCCTCTCTTCTCCAGCTCTTCCTTCCAGACTTGCAGGTTGAATTAGAGATGTGCCTCTGATTTAGCAATAAGGGCAACATCATCAGCAAATGCCAGCTCCGAAATACAGACCTGTCTCATCTTCCAGTACCCCACTGAATACTTTCTTGTTCTCTCCTTACATGCCTTAATGACATCGTCCATGAGGAGTATGAAAAAGTAAGGTGACAGGATATCACCTTGTCTTACACCAGTGGTGGTCCTGAACTCTTCTGACTTATGGTTTGCTGTCCTCACATAATTTCTGCAAGACTTGTAGAAGCTCTGTATAGCATGAATCAGAGGTGCTGGAATGTTCTTCCTTGCCAAACAATCCCAAAGTTTGCTTCAGGGGACCCTGTCAAAGGCCTTTTCCAGATCTATGAAACAAAGATGGATCTCACTCTTATACTCAAGGGCCTTTTCACTCAGCTGTCTGAGTGTGAAGATTAAGTCTTGGGTACTTCTGTTCGCTCGGAATCTGCACTGGACCTCATCCAATTGTGGCTCAGCTAGGTGTCGGAGTCTCTGCTCTAGGATTCTAGAGTAGATTTTACCAGGGACACTGAGAAGGGATATGCCTCTATGGTTTCCACACTGTCGATTGTCACCCTTTTTGAAAATTGGTCAAAGAATATATAATATTCACAATCGTCATTTCTTTGTCTTTTTGGAATTTTGCTGTGAAGCACATAAAGTCTATATAATATTCATAATCATTATTTGTCTCCTTGGAATTTTGTTGTGAAGTACATAAAGTCTATATAATATTCATAATCATTATTTCTTTGTCCCCTTGGAATTTTGTTGTGAAGCACATAAAGTCTATATAATATTCACAATCATTATTTCTTTGTCTCCTTGGAATTTTGTTGTGAAGCACATAAAGTCTATATAATATTCACAATCATTATTTCTTTGTCCCCTTGGAATTTTGTTGTGAAGCACATAAAGTCTATATAATATTCATAATCATTACACATAAAGTCTATATAATATTCATAATCGCCATTTCTTTGTTCCCTTGGAAATTTGTTGTGGAGCACATAAAGTCTATATAATATTCATAATCGCCATTTCTTTGTTCCCTTGGAAATTTGTTGTGGAGCACATAAAGTCTATATAATATTCATAATCGTCATTTCTTTGTTCCCTTGGAATTTTGTTGTGGAGCACATAAAGTCTATATAATATTCATAATCGTCATTTCTTTGTTCCCTTGGAAATTTGTTGTGGAGCACATAAAGTCTATATAATATTCATAATCGTCATTTCTTTGTTCCCTTGGAAATTTGTTGTGGAGCACATAAAGTCTATATAATATTCACAATCGTCATTTCCCATCTCACCCGTGTGTTACCGGGGCCCAAAAGGGGAGCAAAGAATAGTAACATTGTTCCATACCATGCATGTTGTAGAAAGTGACTAAGAAGGGTAGGACATGGGGCTGGTTACCCCATCCTGTAAAAAATTTAAACCACACAAACTTCAACAAACATGAACAAGTCAATTAATGAAAATAAAATCCAAGGCAGGGGAAGGTCCTCTCGCAGGGAGGCGTTAGATGCAACACAGAGAAAGCCGAAAGGAGTCTTGTGTTTCTGGCTAACCTTCTTTCCTCTAGGAAAACCTCCAGATTTGGCACTGGAATGTCCGGACATTTAACGAACAAGGGAAAGCGGCACAATTAGCAGTAGAAATGAGGGAATATAAGATCGAGGTTCTGGGACAGTGTGAAACAAAGTGGAACATTACAAGGCAGTCCTTGTTCTGGAACCCCCAGGGCAAGAAAGGCAGAGGTAGAGCAAGAAGCACATGAAGAAGAGAGCTGGAAACAAAGGTGAAAATTATGAGGAGAACGTGGAAAGAACTTGAGATAATGGCACTTGACAGGAGAACTTGGCATGTGTTTGTTGAAGGCCTATGCTCCTTGGTGAGCATAGGGTTATGAATGAATGAATTAATCATTTCCCGTCTAATATTCACAATCATCATTTCTCATCTAATATTCACAATCATCATTTCCCATCTAATATTCACAATCATCATACTTACTACTTTACTTAGTCTTTCTCTTCTACTGCGAGGTGTAGAGGTTTGGAAGAGAGAGCACCAGCGGTATATAGCCATCTTCTATTTCTTACCAACCTCTCTCTTGCTGAGGAATCCTTGATTTATGGCCTGAAAAAGTTTTTGAGTGGCCAACTCTTCTTTGATGCCTTCCTTTCATCTATAACAGCTCTGAGGTATTTGAAGTGGTCGACCTGCTCCAGGACCTGTTCTCCCAGCTTAATCTGATGTCTTCTTTCTTCTCGTGATATCACCATGGAGTTTGTTTTAGAACTGCTTATGACCATCCCTCTGTTCACCAGCTCTTCCTTCCAGACTTGCAGGTTGAATTGGAGATGTGCCTTTGATTTAGCAATCAGGGCAGCATCATCTGCAAATGCCAGCTCTGAAATACAGACCTGTTTCATCTTCCAGTACCTCACTGAATACTTTCTTGTTCTCTCCTTACATGCCTTGATGACATCGTCCATGAGGAGTATGAAAAGATAAGGTGACAGGATATCACCTTGTCTTACACCAGTGATGGTCCCGAACTCTTCTGACTTATGGTTTGCTGTCCTCACATAATTTCTGCAAGACTTGTAGAAGCTCTGTATAGCATGAATCAGAGGTGCTGGAATGTTCTTTCTTGCCAAACAGTCCCAAAGTTTGCTCCAGGGGACCCTGTCAAACACCTTTTCCAGATCTATGAAACAAAGATGTATCTCACTCTTATACTCAAGGGCCTTTTCACTCAGCTATCTGAGCGTGAAGATTAAGTCTTGAGGACTTCGGTTTGCTCAGAATCTGCACTGGACCTTGTCCAATTGTGGCTCAGCTACATGTCTGAGTCTCTGTTCTAGGATTCTGGAGGGTTATGAATGAATCATTTCCCATCTAATATTCACAATCATCATTTCCCATCTTATATTCACAATCATCATTTCCCATCTAATATTCATAATCATTTCCCATCTAATATTCACAATCATTTCCCATCTAATATTCACAATTATCATTTCCCATCTAATATTCACAAACATCATTTCCCATTTAATATTCACAATCATCATTTTCCATCTAATATTCATAATCATTTCCTATCTAATATTCACAATAATTTCCCATCTAATATTCACAATTATCATTTCCCATCTAATATTCACAAACATCATTTCCCATCCATCTAATATTCACAATCATCATTTTCCATCTAATGTAACAAGCAAATATTTCCCATCTAATATTTGCATCATTTCCCATCTAATATTCACAATCAATTTCCCATCTAATATTTAATATCATTTCCCATCTAATACAAATATCATTTCCCATCGTATAATTAAATATACCCTCAGTAATCCGACCACAATCTTCATTTCCCATCTAATATAACCACAAATCATTTTTCAATTTTTTCCCATCTAATATTTACCAATCATCATTTCCCATCTAATATTCACATTACACAAAATCTGTATATATACTGTGTTCTCTCCAAGTCAGTTATCGAGTCTCTCAGAAAAGTTTGGATATCGAAACGCGTACGCTAGGACCTATGTGAAATAGTGCATTAATAGCCTTTGTGGGGACTTATTCTGTTTTCTGGTAATAATATCAGTGGTGCTTAAGTGTTAAATGTGTTAAAGTTTTACCATTTTATTCACTGTGATTCCCTAGCGTTAAGCCTAGTGAAATCGCAAACGTGTAGATATTTTCTTAC
Organism: Oreohelix idahoensis; assembly: GCA_024509875.1. Classification (NCBI taxonomy): domain Eukaryota; kingdom Metazoa; phylum Mollusca; class Gastropoda; order Stylommatophora; family Oreohelicidae; genus Oreohelix; species Oreohelix idahoensis. Next base: position 13,280 of record JAMPIV010000532.1, read on the forward strand.
CAGTTGTTCAGTCTAATATAAATAATCCATCAACCATTTTTTTACACCAGAAGATACTGTTTAGCTGACTAAGTATAATGATATGAGTGACGGATAAGTGACAGAGTAGAATTCGCATTTTATTTCATTGTGTGTAATTTTCTAAATGACTAGTGTTAAATATCATGTGTCAAAATGATAGACGCTGACAATCAAATAGCTAGTAATGACAGGCGATAATTGTTAAGGGCGCGTAGTCATAATTAAATTATAACTGACATTTTGCTCTAATTGTTTTACGGGGGGGAGTCTTCATACCTAAAACCCAATCTTTACTCGCTAAGCGAAGCGTGATAAGATAGGCTAAGACACTGTGTGCCTTTTAATTTAATTAGGTGACGGAAAGGATAAGAGATCATACCCTTACGCTTGATAGTATAGGATATTGGTATTTTGGTTAAATGTTTTGTTTTCTTCCTAATACAGCGCTTGATCAAAACCAGTGGTTAGCGGTTTTCTATTGTGGTCCTTTCCTCAGTTACTGAAGGAGTAATAGTTGTCGTTTTTTCCTTGATGTTCGTCCCCAGTACAGGTGTGAACAGCATTTGCCAAGGCGACACACTAACATTTTAACTGTAAATTTGAGTTAACTGGACTTACAAAATACCCAGATTGTTTATTCAATTTTATCAGCCCGCTGTGGCAATATACATAACATTTTTCCCGACTTCTGACAGTCGTTTTTCCCAAGTGGATTTTATCCAGGAGAATACACTGTTTGATAATTTATAATCGGCACTCACCCCAGAGCAAGCCGATAGGATTTATCATCATCATCTTAATTAACAGTTTAGCAACCAGATGTTTTCTTTAGCTATTGGAAGTACTGTCTACGGTCTACTGTGAACACAAGATCTCTTTTTTTTTTTCTACATGAACCATTCGAGTTGACATTAGATATTTATATATACATATCCAGCAAATCAACCACCAAATTGGGCGTCCCCCTTATAAAAATTAATTATTTGTGGAGGGACTGGGACCCAATTCGGAAGATACAACTACTGGACCATGATACATATGCATGGATGTTTACGTTCAAGAGATTGTTACACCAAGTATAGGTAAGGCGTGATTGACGTGACCACGAATGATGACAGAGTGAGAGTGAATATTTTCTAGCTACTGAAACTCTACCATCCTTTATTTTCTTTGCTTAAATACTGTTATTTCCCTGGATAGTTTAGTAGGAATTTTGTTCTTTACTTTTCCTGTCCATTCTATAACCTAGTGTTAATCTTTGAAATGTTGGGTTATTAACTTCTTTTGGGGTCCTTTTCTCAACAAGGGGGGAGGGCACTTATTGGGTTATTTTCCTATATCTGTAAACATGATATATTGATTTCCGTATGTTTGATGTTGTAAAGTTTAAGTGATAATAAACTAAACAAAACTTTATTTAGTGTGTTCGTCAGACCCATATCCATTTACCATAGTTTTTCACATTTGTGTGTCTTGTTGTCACATAATCGTGTGTGTGTGAGTAGTAAACTTATAATTATACTTATAGGGAGGTTTGACAGACGGTCTTATACTAAAGATAGGCTGGACTAGAGAAACCACTGATTCCAGAGACAGATCTTCACCTTAATCTTTCTTTCTCATATACCCCCACCTTCTGCTCTACTCAGATGAGACCAAATATCTCTCTAACCTATCTAACAATGTACGACAAACACACGCACACACACACCTGAACTTACACTGTGCTCTGAATAGTTTTACTGTTCTCAAAATTACGTAGTGGCCTGGATATTCATAATAAGGCAAATCTACATGCAGATATTCACCAAGCTATGTAAGCAATGTACTGTAGAGTAAATAAACATTTTAGCCTAAGGGAATGACAAAATATGTAAATAATGTTTATATTTTATGAAGAAAGTCAAACAGGGAGATGTTTAATTTGTGTTTATTTATAGTTTACTCTTGTCTCCTCTTTCAGGAACATACATTTGCCCCCAGTGCCAACTCTCCTTCTCCCAGCTCTGGTATTTAAAAAGACATATGAAAAGCAGGCATTTAGGTAAATATTGGGAACTTAAATATAATGAAATTGATTCAGATATGATGACAGATGGCAGAGTAAGGGTAGGTCAGATACTACACATGGAGGGAGATAAGCAAGATGCAAATACTGTTACAGAATGCAATAACGAATCAAAACTGCCAGCAATAAATGCATCAGTCTGTGCCACGGATTGCCTGAGGAAGACAAATACTGTAAATGGAAATGCAGTTTGTAATGAACTGACTTCACAAAATGAGAGTTTTAGTGGTGAGATAAAGAAAGTGTTTTATTCATCTGAAAAATATGTGGAACTTTATGGAGCTGATACAAATTATAAAGAAAGTATTAATCCACAATCAAACAAAAAAAGTAATGCAAGAGAGAAACATTACAGGTGTGATGTATGTAATGCAAGATTTTTATGGTTGTGTAGACTAAATGCTCATTTAACAAAGCACACAGGAGAAGGGTATTACAAATGTGACGTTTGTAATGCAAGATTTTCATGGCTTTTTAAACTAAAATTTCATTTAATGCGGCACACTGGAGATAAACGCTACAAATGTGATGTTTGTAGTATGAGGTTTATGTATAACTGTGATCTAAAGGCACACACAGCAAAACATACAGGAGATGGACGTTACAAATGTGATGTTTGTTGTGTTGGGTTTCACTGGGCTGCGGAACTAAAGGAACATAAAAGAAAACATACAGGAGAGAGACCTTACGTATGTGTTATATGTAACGCAAGCTTTCGTCGGTTTAGTCATCTAAATGTACACAAAAGAACTCACACTCAAGAGACACCTTACATTTGTGACATTTGTGGTGTAGCATTTTCTCACTTAGCTTACTTACACAGACACAAAAGAAGGCATACAGGAGAAAGACCTTACATGTGTGATATTTGCAGTGTAGGGTTTCATGAGAAATCTGAGCTAAAAAGACACAAAACAAGGCACACAGGAGAAAAACCTTACATATGTAATGTTTGTGGTGTAACATTTGCTCATGATGGTTCTCTAAGAACTCACAGAAGAAAACATTCAGTAGACAGACCTTACAAGTGTAATGTTTGTAATGCAGGATTTATTTTTAGTTCACATTTAAAGATACATGAGAGAATTCACACAGGAGAAAGACCTTACAGATGTAACATTTGTAATGTGGGGTTTGTGAATAGCTCAAATCTAGAGGCACATGAAAGAAAACATATGGGAGAGAGACCTTACAAGTGTGATGTTTGTCATGTGGGGTATGCTCAGAGTAGCAATCTAACGATGCACCAAAAAATACATACTGGAGAGAAACCTTTTAAGTGTGATGTTTGTAGTATGACTTTTACATTTCCTTCAAGTCTGTACATACACAAAAGAATACATAAAGGAGAGAAACCTTACAAGTGTGACATCTGTAGTGTGGAGGTTTCTCAGAGTTGTTCTTTAAGGGTGCACAAAATGAAACATTCAGGAGAGAGACCTTACAAGTGTAATGTTTTTAGCAAAGGGTTTACTATGAGGTCACTCCTGAATATACATGAAAGAAAACACACAGGAGAAAATTCTTACAAGTGTGATGTTTGTTGCGTAGTGTTTGCTACTAGTTCATACCTTAAGATACACAAAAGGAAACATACAGGTGAGAGACCCTTCAGGTGTGACATTTGCTATGTAAGGTTTGCTTGGAATATTGACCTAAAAAGACATAGAGTAAAACATACAGGAGAGAAACCTTACATATGTGGTGTTTGCAATTTAGCATTTTCTGAGAAGTGCCAGTTGCGGATTCATGAAAGAAAACATACGGGTGAGAGACCATACTTGTGTGATATTTGTGGTTTAAGGTTTATTCAGAATGAGAGTCTGAAAATGCATAAACAAAGACATACAGGAGAGAAACCTTACAAATGTGATGTTTCTCATTTGGGGTTTGCTAAGAATTCCCAACTGCAGGTACATAATAGAAAACATACAGGTGAGAGACCTTATGTGTGTGACATTTGTGGTGTAGGGTTTGCTCAGATTAGTCAGATCAAGAGGCATGTAATAAAACATACAGGTGAGAGACCTTTCAAGTGTGACATTTGTGGGGTAAGGTTTGCTCAGAGTAGTCACCTACGGAGACATAACATAAAACATACAGGAGAGAGACCTTATAAATGTGATTTATGTAATTTAGGGTTTGCAGATAACTGGATACTGAAGATACATAACAGAAAACATACAGGAGAGAGACCTTACAAATGTGATCTATGTAATTTAGGGTTTGCTCAGAGCTGTCTACTGAAGATACATATCAGAAAACATACAGGAGAGAGACCTTACATGTGTGACATCTGTGGTGTAAGGTTTGCTCAGAGTAGTCACCTACGGAGACATAACATAAAACATACAGGAGAGAGACCTTATAAATGTGATTTATGTAATTTAGGGTTTGCAGAGAACTGGATACTGAAGATGCATAACAGAAAACATACAGGAGAGAGACCTTACAAGTGTGATGTTTGTAGTATGACTTTTACATTTCCTTCAAGTCTGTACATACACAAAAGAATACATACAGGAGAGAAACCTTACAAGTGTGATGTCTGTAGTGTGGAGTTTTCTCAGAGTCATTCTTTAAGGGCGCACAAAATGAAACATTCAGGAGAGAAACCTTTTAAGTGTGATGTTTGTAGTATGACTTTTACATTTCCTTCAAGTCTGTATGTACACAAAAGAATACATACAGGAGAGAAACCTTACAAGTGTGACGTCTGTAGTGTGGAGTTTTCTCAGAGTTGTTCTTTAAGGGTGCACAAAATGAAACATTCAGGAGAGAGACCTTACAAGTGTAATGTTTTTAGCAAAGGGTTTGTTCAGAATCAGAGTCTGAAAAAGCATAAACAGAAACATACAGGAGAGAAACCTTACAAATGTGATGTTTGTAATTTACGGTTTTCTCAGAATTACATTCTGCAGATACATAAAAGGAGACATACAGGTGAGAGACCTTACAAGTGTGACATATGTGGTGTAGGCTTTGCTCAGATTAGTCAGATGAAGAGGCATTTAATAAAACATACAGGTGAGAGACCTTTCAAGTGTGACATTTGTGGTGTAAGGTATGCTCAGAGTAGTCACCTACATAGACATAACATAAAACATACAGGAGAGAAACCTTATAAATGTGATTTATGTAATTTAGGGTTTGCAGAGAACTGGATACTGAAGATGCATAACAGAAAACATACAGGTGAGAGACCTTTCAAGTGTGACATCTGTGGTATAAGGTTTGCTCAGAGTAGTCACCTACATAGACATAACATAAAACATACAGGAGAGAAACCTTATAAATGTGATTTATGTAATTTAGGGTTTGCAGATAACTGGATACTGAAGAGGCATAACAGAAAACATACAGGAGAGAGACCTTACAAATGTGATCTATGTAATTTAGGGTTTGCTCAGAGCTGTCTACTAAAGATACATATCAGAAAACATACAGGAGAGAGACCTTACATGTGTGACATCTGTGGTGTAAGGTTTGCTCAGAGTAGTCACCTGCGGAGACATAACATAAAACATACAGGAGAGAGACCTTATAAATGTGATTTATGTAATTTAGGGTTTGCAGAGAACTGGATACTGAAGATGCATAACAGAAAACATACAGGTGAGAGACCTTTCAAGTGTGACATCTGTGGTGTAAGGTTTGCTCAGAGTAGTCACCTACAGAGACATAACATAAAACATACAGGAGAGAGACCTTATAAATGTGATTTATGTAATTTAGGGTTTGCAGAGAACTGGATACTGAAGATGCATAACAGAAAACATACATAAGAGAGACCTTACAAGTGTGATATTTGCAGTGTAAGTTTTTCTCACAGTGGTGGGATAAAGAGACACAAAAGAATACATACACGAAAGAAAAACCTTACAGATGTGATATTTGCAGTATAAGATTTGTCCGGAATAGTAGCCTAATCAGACACCGATTAAAACATAGCGAACGACGTGTGATAAATGCAACGTTTGTGAATGTAGGGTTTGCCCAAAATAGTCATCTAAAGATGCACATAGGAAAAAGACATTACACATGTGATATTTTTAATGCTGGGTTTGCTACTAGAAGCCATCTGAAGCCTCACAAAAGGCGGCGTACATGAGTGGGACATTGCAAGTGTGATGTTTGTAATGTAGGAAGAACTTATAAACATAATGTTTGTTATGTAGGAAGAACATATAAATGTAATGTAGGAAGACCTTATAAATGTGATATTTTTAATACTGGGTTTGCTGCTAGTAGCCATCTGAAGCCTCCCAAAAGACAGCTTACATGAGTTGGACATTGCAAGTGTGATGTGGCATTCACTCTGGTCCTCTAAGATACACAAATGGGAGGAACACCTTAAAATTATTTCAAAGACTTGACCTTCCTCACCATCAAGGATCTCTGAGAAGTATTCTTTCCATTACTTCCTTAGGGGCAGTGAATAGTTTATCTTTTATAAATTTAAGAGGACACTTTTGTCCTTCCTCATATTTTTTAAGGTCTTTTAGAATAATTTCTGGTATTCTTGAGCATTTTTTTTTCTAGCTTTTCTCCAAATTCTTCCCAGGATTTCTGTTTGCTGCTAGCACTTTGTTCTTTGTGTTTGTTCTGAGTGTCACATATTCTCTTACTCTACATTTCTGTGTTTTTAGCTTCTATTTTTTCCATGCCTTTGTTCTTTTCTCTTCTTTTCACTTTAACTTCTTCTATCAACCAAGATGTCCTCTTTCCCTTCTTCCCAAGTAGGATTTTGCCACAAGCTTCTGCTGCATGATGGTGAAGATGACATAAAGATGGAAGAACTGAGGGCAGCACTAGAGAAAATCAAGATGGGCAAAGCAGCAGGGCATGATGGTATAACACCAGAAATGGTTAAGTACATGGGAGCATCAGGCGACCTATTACTCTTAAAGGTCCTACAGGCAGCATGGTGCAACAAGACCATACCAAAGGATTGGGAGATTGCCATCATAACACCAATTTTCAAAAAGGGTGACAATCGACAGTGTGGAAACCATAGAGGCATATCCCTTCTCAGTGTCCCTGGTAAAATCTACTCTAGAATCCTAGAGCAGAGACTCCGACGCCTAGCTGAGCCACAATTGGATGAGGTCCAGTGCGGATTCCGAGCAAACCGAAGTACTCAAGACCTAATCTTCACACTCAGACAGCTGAGTGAAAAGGCCCTTGAGTATAAGAGTGAGATCCATCTTTGTTTCATAGATCTGGAAAAGGCATTTGACAGGGTCCCCTGGAGCAAACTTTGGGACTGTTTGGCAAGGAAGAATATTCCAGCACCTCTGATTCATGCTATACAGAGCTTCTACAAGTCTTGCAGAAATTATGTGAGGACAGCAAACCATAAGTCAGAAGAGTTCAGGACCACCACTGGTGTAAGACAAGGTGATATCCTATCACCTTACCTCTTCATACTCCTTATGGACGATGTCATCAAGGCATGTAAGGAGAGAACAAGAAAGTATTCAGTGGGGTACTGGAAGATGAGACAGGTCTATATTTCGGAGCTGGCATTTGCTGATGATGTTGCCCTGATTGCTAAATCAGAGGCACATCTCCAATCCAACCTGCAAGTCTGGAAGGAAGAGCTGGAGAAGAGAGGGATGGTCATAAGCAGCTCTAAAACAAAATCCATGGTGATATCACGAGAAGAAAGAAACCATCAGATTAAGTTGGGAGAACAGGTCCTGGAGCAGGTCGACCACTTTAGATATCTCGGAGCTATTATAGACCGAAAGGGAGGCATCAAAGAAGAGTTGGCCACTCGAAAAGCAGCGGCTGGGAGACTTTTTCAGGCCATAAATCGTGGATTCCTCAGCAAGAAAGAGGTTGGTAAGAAAACGAAGATGGCTGTATACCGCTCCACCTATGTCCCAGTCTTGACATATGGATGCGAGTCGTGGGCAATGACTACAACCCACAAAAGCCAGATCCAAACCTCAGAAATGAGGTATCTGAGGAAAGTGGTTGAAGTAACAAGAAGAGACATGGTCCGCAACCAGACGATCCGTCAAGGCCTAAAATCCCATCCGCTGCAGACCCAAATAGAACAGTCCCAACTAAGATGGTTTGGCCATGTCTGCAGAATGGGAGAAGATCGGCTACCACGACAAGTCATTCTCCTATGTTTCTGTCTGCTGTCACAATAAACCCTGATACCTGGTCTTAATTACTGCCTGTCTCAGCTTGAAGGTCATCTCTCTTACTTGATTATTTGGTTTATTGCGTGATGGTGTGTAATGTCTAAACCGAGCAACTTTTTCAGTTATATTTAAATTCTGTGGTTCACAAATGCTAACCCACGCTGCTGTTTTAAAAATGGCAAGAAAAAGAAAAAAAATATATATATATATATATATATATATATATAAAATATATATATAAATCTGATACTATTGTGCCAATATTTTTATGTCATCTGTTCTTGTTATGTTACATTTGTTCAGTTAGATTGTTGGTAATCAGGTTTGTATCCTGCAGAAGTTACCTGCAACTTTTGCTATTTTACTTAAATGTAATTTAAAACAAGTTGTTTTATATTCATCATCTCATCTCAGCCCGTAACCCGTCATGGGTCGTAGTTATTGTTTAGTATTCTTAGCAATTATTATAGTCAGATTTAAAAGAAAAAACTGAAGCTATTGTTGGTTTTATTGATGATATTTTAACAGAAATATTGTTGCACATTCTGAATTTTGGTATTATAAAATCTTGTCATTAGCTTTTGTTGAATTAATACACTGTAATAATCTGTCCAAGGACAAATATAACAGGTGTAATAAAGAGTTTTAAATTTACATTGCCTGTTTGGATTTTATGTGAACTAACAGTAAACCAGCTGTAGTTTAAATAAACTTTAGTTTTATTTGATTTAATTGATATTGTTTGTTAAAGATATTCACAGTTGGCTGTCAGATTTGTTTATATCACAAGCTATCTATAGCCTTTGTTATTTTCATTGTCACCATCAGTACCATATTAGCTTCCGATGGAGAATCAATCATCAGTAGGTTCACACCAGGCCTTTATCTCCCATGCCATTGTTATGTTTTTCCCCCATGTCCTGTTTTTTTGTTTCTGTGTCAGTTCTCTTCTGTATATGTTATTGAGTTCGCCTCTCTTTCTTTTACTGTGTGGGTTCTAGAACAAGGAGTACCTTGTAATACTGTCAGCTGGTTTCCTCAATGTGTGTCCTATCCAGTTCATTACCTTTCAGCTTCTTTCAACAAATACTCATCAAGCTTTCCTGTCCTGTGCTATCCATTCAAGGTCTTTCTATATCTTCTTATCCTCTTTGTATCTTTCTCCAGTTCCTTTATCCATGTGTTTTGTTTTTTTTTGTTCCTTTCAACACAACAAACTTCTCACCTCTTGCTGCGACCACACATGCCAACTCCCAGAGATAAAGAACCTATTTAAAAAACATACAAAGACAGAAAGAAACCATACAATGACTATTTCGTTCCTTGAGGGAAAAAAGAGCATTTGTTTTGCCCATGCTTTTGCATAAGTTTTTTGTTTACTGCTTTTTTCTTGTTTATATTGAACACATTTTATAACATTCTTTACATATGATATGATAGAACACTCAATACAGAGCATTACAACACTTGGCAATCTGATCATCAGAAGGATTCCCCCGTTGGTCAAGTGTTTAGGCCTTTTAATCTCCTTTACACTCTGGGGGGAAAAGGGGGGGAACACTAGTCATAATTCTCAAGTGTCAGCCTTCAACAGGAGGCTTTCCAGCCTGCACTGGGAATTGAATCCACTCCAGTTTGGTTGTAACTTTCAACTTCAGTCCTGGTTTTATCCATGCTGCCAGCTGTAGTCAGTTGTGAAAGTAACCATATAGTCCTTGTATATAAATTACTGTAGGGCCTATTAAATTCCATAACCCGTTGTGGTTGCACCACAGCCAACATGATGCCCTTTCCACAGTTTCACCGAGCCTTTTAAGTGCCCTTGTTCTTGATTGTCCTTTCACACCCAAAAGTTTCAGTTGATCACATACTGAGGCAGCCACTAGACTTATTGCACCTACCTCCACAGCTATGACTTTTGCTGTGAACCCATCGTGTCTCAAGTTCGTGACCAGATCATTAATAGTTGACCAATTTGAACGAGTATGGCTCATCCAATCTGGATTCACCAAAAGTATTCAAAAGAGGTAGTATCTAGATTTAGAGTGTGTTTAGGTTCAGGGTTTCCTACATAGTCACAAATTTAAACAGGAATATACAATATCACAAGGCCTACTTCTGTCACTAGATTCACTTTCATCACTGTCAGAGTCTACATCAGGCTTGTATTCAGCATCCACATTTCATTCAGCTGCATCGTCATCGTCCTTATCAAATACCAAGTCACCTCTCAGCTCTCAAAGCAAAGATTCCACCGCCCGGAAAACCATGACTTAAAAAAAAAAATTGTGAAAGATCAAAATATCCGTCGATTCAGAAAAAAAACTTCAGGAAACAGAAGCTTTATAATTATATGCACTAGAAATCCATTTATAACTCAGGTCTTGCTAAATACCAAAATCTAGTTGCTATGTGGCAAAGACAGACAAAGTGTTTAGTGTGCTTTTTCATGCGTTTTGGACTGGAAGTAGACTGTGCGCTGGCAGTTTTGGGTGAATCAAATTGTAAAGGGTTAATAGTTTCGTGAAACCCTGTATGTCTTCTTCTTTGATCCTTAGCCGCCGACCGTCAAAGCAGTCAGTGGCCATCACGCCTAGTGGCGTCTTGTAGGGCAACAACAGATTGATTCCACTTTGCTCGGTCGGCGGCCACCCTTCGTACAGTGCCCCAACTCTGGTTCCATACAAGCCTCAGACTCTGGATGTTCGTCCCGCAGCAAAGTTTGTTTATTTGTTATAGTTTCCGTAACTTCAATTTTTTTTTTACATAGACAGGGGTGTCAGCCCTATGCTAAAACCCCCAACCTGGAGGACCAGGGTGTCTGCTTTCGTCTGACCCCTGCCCGCGCAAACCTGTCCAGCTTGGTAGAACCTTCCAGGAGTAAAACTCCCACTGGCATAGCTCTGGGGGTAATCAGGGTACGCAAGCCGCCATACCTCGACAAGGTATTGACACCGGTGATGGCAGAAACCCTGTATATACAGTATGACTCTACAAATCTGAAAGCTAAAAAACCTGTACAGAATATGGGTAACCTGTACTAGTTGTCATGTATGTGTTGTACTGGTATTTGCATGATTTCTTTCCATCAGTTCCACATTGGTGATCTTGTCAAACAATTTCAATCCTTCTATTCTATGAAAGCAACAATTTATAAAAGGTAGTATTTTATTAGTGTTTGTATTATTCTCCATATTTCAGAACCATACAGTAGATCAGCCTTGACATTTGAGTTGAAAATTCTTATTTGTGTTTGATTTTATTTCCATATATTTCCCAATGAAAGCTTCTCTTACCTTTTGTAATCTTATTTTGATATCATTATCTGTTCCTCCAACTTTGTCCATATTGCTGCTTACGTACACACATAATTCCATATCTTGTATCTCCCAGTCCTAATTTTTAAATTTAGTCCACAAAAATATTTATAGAATGTGTGATTCCAGTATACACACACTGATATTCTCTCCGGTGCTACGGAGTTCGGGCACTGTGCTGAGATCCTCCTTGTGTGATCTAAGGGAGGAGAGCAGAGGACTGATGGAGTTGTCTGTGTGCAATGAAGATAGTCCTTAAAACCAAACTAAACTCCCAGTCTTATCTGACTGTCATTAGTTGCATTTAGTCTCATAATCTCCTTTTGTGTGAGTGCTGATAGTCATATCCAGTGCCATGGTCTTGTCCTGACCTACTTTCACTAATACTGGGAAGTATATGAAAATCATTATAAATTAAATCCAACACAAAAATAAGAGTTCTCAGTTTGAATGTCAGTCCTATTGTGTGGCTGTGAAACATGGAGAACAAAGAAAATTACAACCAGACAGATACAGACTTTTGTTAATGGATGCTTGCACATAGTAGGAGAATTGAAATGATGTGGCAAGGTTACTCATGTGGAACTGATGGAAAGAACCAGACTGATACCGACTTTCTTTAATGGATGCTTGCACAGAGTAGGAGAATTGAAATGATGTGACAAGATCACTCATGTGAAACTGATGAAAAGAACCAGACAGATGCAGACTTTTGTTAATGGATGCTTGCACATAGTAGGAGAATTGAAATGATGTGGCAAGATCACTCATGTGGAACTGATGGAAAGAACCAGACAGATACAGACTTTCTTTAATGGATGCTTGCACAGAGTAGGAGAATTGAAATGATGTGACAAGATCACTCATGTGAAACTGATGAAAAGAACCAGAGAGATACAGACTTTTGTTAATGGATGCTTGCACATAGTAGGAGAATTGAAATGATGTGGCAAGATCACTCATGTGGAACTGATGGAAAGAACCAGACAGATACAGACTTTCTTTAATGGATGCTTGCACAGAGTAGGAGAATTGAAATGATGTGACAAGATCACTCATGTGAAACTGATGAAAAGAACCAGACAGATACAGACTTTTATTAATGGATGCTTGCACATAGTAGGAGAATTGAAATGATGTGGCAAGATCACTCATGTGGAACTGATGGAAAGAACCAGACAGATACAGACTTTCTTTAATGAATGCTTGCACAGAGTAGGAGAATTGAAATGATGTGACAAGATCACTCATGTGAAACTGATGAAAAGAACTAGACAGATACAGACTTTTGTTAATGGATGCTTGCACATAGTAGGAGAATTGAAAGGATGTGACAAGATCACTCATGTGAAACTGATGGAAAGAACTAGACTGATACCGACTTTCTTTAATGGATGCTTGCACAGAGTAGGAGAATTGGAATGATGTGACAAGATCACTCATGTGAAACTGATGAAAAGAACCAGACAGATGCAGACTTTTGTTAATGGATGCTTGCACATAGTAGGAGAATTGAAATGATGTGGCAAGATCACTCATGTGGAACTGATGAAAAGAACCAGACAGATACAGACTTTCTTTAATGGATGCTTGCGCTGAGTAGGAGAAATGAAATGATGTGGCAAGATCACTCATGTGGAACTGATGGAAAGAACCAGACAGTCGCCAGTGGAACAAATTGCTGGTGTTGGACAGTACATCATGAAAACCAGTAAATTGCATTAACTCTTTGACTCTGCAATTATTTTCCACCCTGTTCCATAATTTTAATTCACGACATACTAAAAACAACGCTCTGAGAGTTGTTCCGGAGTCAAAGAGTTAAAAAGGCAGTCCTTGTTCTAGAATCCCTAGGGTCAGAGAAATAGAGAAGACTAAATTACACAAGGAGAAGATAACTGGAGATAGACGTGAAAGAGATACAGAAGACATGGACAAACCTTGCATGGATGGCACAGAAAAGTAAAGCTTGACATGTTTTGGTTGAGGACCAGTGTTCCACAGGGAGTGAAAGTTTTTGATTTGGATGATGTTTTCCTGACTTTGTTTATGAACTTTTATGGTTTTTCTAGTGTCTCATCATTTTCCAAAGTGATTCTGCCTAATTAAATTAATAAGTGGCAGCAGGTTATTACAAAAAAAAATGAGAATTTTGATAGAAACAATGTGTATTCTATTCACTGTTGCCAATCAGGCTAGTAATCATCATAATTTTCCTCCAGCTTTTGTTCGATTAACTAATACACCATTATGATTAATTTTTATCATGTCTAGGGACATGTACTACAGTTATAATTAACAGCTTTTATCTGTATTGCCTGTTGGGATTGTATGTGGAGTAACAGTTAACCAGCTGTAGTTCAAATAAACAATTTGGTTTTGTTTCATTAAATTCTTGTTTTGTTAAATATGTTCATTCACTGTTGTTAGAGTTGTAAACATCAAAAGATATCTCAAACTTCTGTGGGCTTCTTTAAGATAGTTTAAAATATTGTGTATTCTGAGCAAAGATTTTTATCAGACCAGATTAGATCTACTGCCATCTTCATATCAAAGGTTAGTTGCCATGGATCTCCAATGTCTTCTGTTTTGTTTTTCTTTTTCTTCATGGTACCCTATGATGGACTCTTTCCTGTCCATCTCTTGATGTGATCTTTCCTTTTATAGTTCTGTCTTCCTCTTGCATGCTTGACTTCGACTTTTCCTTCCAATGTGCTTTTCAGAAAGGGTATTAAGTCTTTTTATAAGACCAAATTATGTTATTTGTTTAACTTATGTCTTGTTTTGTTCATTATTTATGTTTTCATTCCTAGCTTTTCAGGGATTTATTTGCTTTCTTCTCTTTTCATGAGATGGGCCCCATTCTTCTATACAAACACATTAGAAGGACCCCAGTTCTTTCTTCTAACTGCTTATTCATTGTCTTTGTATCGGTGGCATACGATCAAAAGTATATATAATGGTTGATTACTGTTAGATTTAATTTGTGATTTATTTGTTTAGCTGTTTGTACTGTTAGTTTTAATTTGTGATTTATTTGTTTAGATGTTTGTACTGTTAGTTTTAATTTGTGATTTATTTGTTTAGATGTTTGTACTGTTAGTTTTAATTTGTGATTTATTTGTTTAGATGTTTGTACTGTTAGTTTTAATTTGTGATTTATTTGTTTAGATGTTAGTATCTGACTCATGTTACTGAATATACTTTTGTCTATTCTTATTCTTGATTTCTTTTTCACATCTGCTATTATGTGTCCAAGATGTGAGAAACTCTTGACTTTTTCTAGTTTCTTCCCGTTTATTCATAGTATACAGGTCCGCAGCCTAGAATCCGAACGCCTGAAAATAAAAGTTTTTCCGGCCGACTTTTGGGCAGTTTTCAAACCAATTTTTGAACGACTTCACCACTTTGAGCGATATCTAGAAACATAAAAAATCCGATTTCCAAAACATGGCTGTCCCCAAGCATTTTGGATTCTGGGATACAGACCTGTAGTAAGATTTATCTGATTCACAAATGATTGTAAGCTTTCATTGGTTTAAGTAATTTATTAAAAATTATTGTTCTTATAATATAATTTTCCCAACCAAGCAATGATAATCATAATGGGAGGCAGGAAGACAACACCAATTGAAGACTTGTAAAAGATTACATCTGCCATCAATGGTACCTATACCTTGTAGCGATACTATGGCAGCTTGTGTACCCTGACAATCCCCAGAGCTATGCCAGTGGGAGTTTTACTCCTGGTAGGTTCAACCAAGCTGGACTGGTCTGCGTGGGTAGGGGTCAGACAAAAGCTGGTACCCTGGTCCTCCAGGTTGGGGGTTTTAGCACAGGGCCGACACCCCTGTCTATGTAAAAAATCGCACGTTACGGAAACGGCAACAAATGAAAAAACTTTGATGCGGGACGGACATCCGGAGTCTCGGGCTCATATGACTAACGGTGGTGAAGGCAGAGGGGAAGCCACTGGCATGGGGGCGGATGCCCGGACCGCAAGACACGAAGCCGAAATTGGTTTTTGGAATGTCAGGGCTGTGAGTGAGGCGGGAGGGCTGGGACGGATCACAGCAGAGATGAGGAATTGCAAACTGCATATCCTGGGAATAAGCGAGAGCAGATGGACAGGGATGGGGAGAATAAAAACATCTACAGGGGAAACGGTGCTTTGTTCTCGTGGAGAGGATGGTCGGCACGGCGAGGGTGTAGCCATTGTCCTGAGGAGGGGAGTGGAGGGGTCTTTGCTGGAGTGGAGACCCATTGGCAACAGACTGGTAAGAGCGGGATTGAGAGGGAGATTCACCAACACCGCAGTTGTACAGTGCTATGCACCAACAAACGACAGTGATGGGGAGATCGGGGCGAGTTTTATCAGTGGGTACGGGGGGAGATGGAGGCTGTACCCAGGTGCGGTGTTATTATAGTGGTGGGAGACCTAGATGCGAAAGTTGGAACACACAATAGTTGTAACGAAAGAGTAATGGGGAAATGCGGCAGTGGAATAGTGAATGAGAATGGGGACAAATTGATGGGCTTCTGCGGTGTTGACAGCCTGGTCATTGGAGGAACGCTTTTTCAACACAAAGAGGTGCACAAGTTGGCATGGGAATCACCTAACGGACGAGACAAAAACCAGATAGATCACAAGGTGATCAATGGCAGATGGAGACGTGCACTGCAAGATGTGAGAGTAAGAAGAGGCGCAGATGTGGGAGGTGATCATCACCTAGTAGTAGCAAGACTGAAGGTGAAACTCAGAGCTGCTGGACCGGTTGCAGTCAAGCGGAAAAGATATAACATCATGAAACTTGGGGACCCCCTCGCAGGAGAAGCATTCGTGGTCGACGTGGGGAGACGATATCTGATTGCCAAAGGCCAGGAAAGAACAGAGACCGACAATGTCGACCGGAGATTCAACACCATCTCAGCAATATATAAAGAAAGCGGCGGGTCATGCTTGGGATTCCTGGAGGGAGAGAGCCGGGGCTGGATGGCACCAGAAGCGCTGGGCGCCATAGCGAAGAGAAAGGAAATGAAAAGAAAGAAAACAGAAGCTAAGTCTCCCAGGTTGAAGGCAATATGTGGTGAACAGTGCGGTCGGCTGGACAGGGAAGTGGAACGTCGGGCCCGTGCTGGCAAAGGGACATTTCTGGATGACCTTGCAAGACAGGCAGAAGAGGCAGCGCTGAGAAATGAACAGGGCACAGTTTACAAAATAACTAAAGCTGTCAGTGAAAAACGGGGTGCAGACAGCATAACATTAGTGAGAGACAAGCAGGGAAATCTCATCACAGCGCTGGGACGGGAGGCAGGATGGCGGAGCGCTTCAGAGAAACACTGAATAAGGAATCACCAGAGACTTGGCTGAAAGTGACTTAGACGTGGATACAGACATTCCACGAAAGGAAGAGATCATCACAGCTGTTGGGGGGCTAAAGGATGGAAAAGCGCCTGGTCGCGACAGTCTAAATGCTGGGCTGTTCGGGACAGACCCTGGGCTGGCGGCGGGGCTGTTGGAGCCACTATTTGCGCAAGTCTGGGAAACTGAGACAACACCAACAGAGTGGAGTAAAGGAATAATTGTCGGATTGCCCAAGAGGGGCGACCTTACAGACTGCGACAACTGGAGAGGAATTACCCTCCTCTCAGTTCCCAGCAAAGTACTGGGCATGATGGTCGTCCAGGGAATTTCAAAGGCAGTTGACCGTGAACTGAGGAGGGAGCGGGCGGGCTTCGGAAAGAGCAGAAGATGTGCAGCTCATGTATTTACCCTCGGGAACATTATAGATCAGTGCTCAGAATGGCAGAGACAGCTGTACATTAACTTTGTTGACTTTTAAAGGGCTTTCGACGGCGTACGCGGGGACAGCCTATGGAGAATTCTGAGGGCTTGTGGAATTCCCAGCCGCATCGTTTCCATCATAAAAAGTCTCTATTCTGGCGTTTTACGTGCAGTGTTGGATCGAGTAATGTAACTTTCAAGGTGAGGGCGGGAGTACGACAGGGATGCCCCTTGTCAACGACATTGTTTTTGACAGTCATGGATTGGGTGGTGCGCCGGACAACGGAGGGCGATCCGGGAGGAGTTGGATGGACGGCGTTTTCTACGCTGGAAGACCTGGGGTGTGCAGATGACGTTGCACTACTCGCACATTCACATCAACACATTCAAGACAAAACCAATAGACTGAGAGTGTGGCCGGCGGGTTGGCCTGGACATCAGTTTGAAGAAGACAGAGGTCATGACGCTGGATGTGGGCAATCCTGGGCCAATGGCAATGGGGAACCAGGGGTTGGAACGGACGGACACATTTACTTACCTGGGATGCGTGGTAACACCTGGCGGCGGGGACATTGGCGGCAGAATGAATGAAGCGAGAACAGCCTTTGCTGTTCTCAACAACATTTGGAAGTCTTCCCAGTACAGCACAAACACCAAATTAAGACTGTATGAGAGCTGTGTACTTTCTGTGCTTCTCTATGGTGTGGAGTGTTGGAGAGTGGCAGGGAAGGGGATGTCGTGACTGTCTTCCTTCCACACAATCTGCCTAAGGAAAATTCTCCGAATCTTTTGGCCAAACACCATCAGCGGCCAAGAACTGCTTATTCGGAGTGACCAGGAGGACATGCACACCATCATAGCTGGCAGACGCTGGAGTTGGGTTGGCCACGTCCTCAGAGGGGACCCTGATACCATCGCAAGAACAGCTATGCTATGGACACCCGAGGGAAAGCGAAAGAGAGGCCGAACAAAAACAACTTGGCGGAGAAGTGTGGAAGCTGAGATGCAAAGAATGAACCACAGTTGGGGCACTGTACGAAGGATGGCCGCCGACCGAGCAAAGTGGAATCAATTTGTTGCTGCCCTACAAGACGCCACAAGGCGTGATGGCCACTGACTGCTTTGACGGTTGGTGGTTATGGATCAAAGAAGAAGAAGAAAAGATAACATATCTCCTGCCAGTGGAGGATAGAAGAGGTAGCAGGGCCGAGCAACAAATGGAAAAATTGAGGAAGCTGAAACACCACCCAGTGTACCAGAGAATAAGTGGTCTTGGAAAGGGAAGACTCGAGCGAAGCAACTTTGTAGAATCAACAAAATGATCACCTATGCTGGCTGAAAAACGCTAGACTTCAAAAATGGTGACATCAGAAGTAGGTAAAGGATCCCGTTTACACGCCCATTGAGGCATATTGGGAATATGGTGTTAGGCCCATATTTTCTTGACAATCGGCACACTAGGGGTAATGTGGTCAGCATCACGCCGGCCGCCTTAATCTTCCCAGAGTTGCTCTGGTACCCAATTCATGAGGCTAAGTCGACCCCGGAGTCATTGGCGATTTTAAAAATCCCACCTCAACTGGGGATCGAACCATGGACCACCGAGCTAGGAAGCCAGTGCACTAACCACTGCTATCACATTAATAGGTCAAGTTGTAGGAAGGTGGACAGAATACATAACGTAGGTCTGCGATGATGAAAGATCAGAGTTAAATATTCATGACAACTGTGAAGGACCAGAAAGACTTGCAGCAGAAGTTGACAAATTTAACAGTAGAGGAAATAGAGGCTTCTGAGATTTTTTAATTGATGTGATAAAAAACTGTTGAATGACATCTAGAACAAAGAGGATGCATACTCTACTAAAATCCATATTCATAACTTTGCCATCAAATGTGAAGACCACCTGTGGTGGGTTTAGATGTTATGAAATGTTGTTGTTATGTATTGATATTGTACTGAATGAGGTCAGCTGTGAAGGCCCCTGAGTATAACAATTATTAGGGTGAGTTTTTAGGGGGCCTTTCTGCTACCACCTTATGATCTCATTCAGACTTATTCTTGACTAGTATGTATGATAGCTACGTATAATGTCTAGGGTATTGAAATTGTGGTGTGATGGTGAACCGCGACACAAAACACCCACAAATACTAAAGTCTATGATCAACTCGACTAACACTGGGTTTTAAGTTTTGATATTTGTCATAGATTTTTGATAGGGGGATTAGGACTTGGGTTGGTCCCTTCTGAATAGATTAGAATGAGTGATAGCCACAGTGAGATGTGATAACAGAAATAGATTTCCACGAGTGAGATGGTAGAATTTTATAGAGGCTGTCCCGGAAATCGAGAATCTTCTTTCTTTCCGCCTATCTTCTACAACAGATCCAGAGGAGTCAGACAGTCTATAAAAAAATATATATATTACCACTCATGTGCACACACACAATTGACAATATGTAGACGCACACACGTGGGAAAAACTATAACAATGATTATACAGATACTTTGGGATGAGCTGACCAACGCGCTGATTTAGGTTCAAGAGAAATTTTAATTATCATCTAAAATTTCATCACAACACACAAAATTACATCAAGCAAAATCTATACATAGTCATAAAAAATCAATGAATTTCTACCAGAATGATAGACCCACCGTATGATCTTATCCCTCAAGGTATGCCCACAGTCCTGTTAGAAGAAAGTGATAGCCCCAAGGAATCAAGGATACATTTAGCGGTAATCAAATGATTTTCCCCTTTTAAAGGTATGAACAGACTTAGATATTAGTATGATCTATCCTAAGGGACAGTATCTAGTTTGTAACAAAGAACTTTGCATAAAGATATTACAAAGTGGGTGAAATTTGGTATACCAAAAAAAAAGATCACTCGTTCCTGCTTTCTCTCGGTTCATTCATCAGGGCCCTGTCGTGCATTTCTCACTTTCTTACCCTATAACTTGCTGTTGTTCGCCGTCTGGCGCACGTTATGACTTAATCTGTTTTGTCGGTTGGTGAAGCGAATACCCAGCTCTGCAGATCTTGGTTTCATCCAATTTGTCCGGGGAGCGTTCTCTTCGGGCGATAATTTTGTTCAGATTTTAAGTTAGTGTCACTTTATCAGTTCAGGTAAGAATTAGTGTAAGCGGGTTCACTGTGTCCGAATCACGAGGTTTCCACTACTTAGGAAAAAATGTCAGGTTTGTAACTTTCGATCAAAGGGTACCTTCTTGGTCACACCACAAGTTGACAAAATTTGCGGAACGTTACTGTTTGTAATAGTTTACTTGCCACAAGGGCTGAACGGTACTTAAGTTTTCTCAGGAAGAATCAAAATCAGGCGCAAGAGGCCCGTTATCTCATTTAACCGTTAAAGTATTCGTAAAGATTATGCACCAAGTCACTCTAAGAAAAATGTTTTAGTTCTTCACAGATCGTACTCATCAGTACTTAACGCTGGCAAAGTTTGGGTTAACCCAGTTTTCACTCAATAGAGAAAAACAACATCATAAAAATATTATACATACTATGTACTCCGGTTTTAACTTACATTTTAAACTGCAAGCGTACAGCTTGACTTATCATTTTAAACTTCCCGTGAAATAAGTTATATTAAAAAAAAAACCAATCATCATGAATTAGGAACACATACGTATTCCGTCAACACTCATGAGGCATCTAGCATTTATAAGTTAGTTTTAAAATATTCTCGACTGAGTATTTAGCAGTTAAATTAAATTCATTAATAGCTGCATGAGTTTAAGCTTAAACTTTTTAATTTCTTCTGCTTTCCACTGTAACTTGTTGACTAGAGAATATAACAGACTTATCAATTAAGCACTCTGCACAAAATCTAACTAGTGAAATATGAAATAAGCGATTATCACTTTAACCACTTCACAAAATCTAGATATATGTGGTAAAGTGGGATGTTATAAATATCTATAGGGGACTTAGTGTACTGACTGAGATCAGCTGTGAAGGTATCTATATCTAATAAGAGTAGTGTATTATAGATAACCTTACTTGCTGCCACATATGTATACCTCAGTCAGAATTATTCTGGAATATTGTGATGACTACGTTATATGTCTAGGGTATGTATATGGTGAAGTGTAAGTCACAACAACAACAGACAGATAAACAATTTAATTTATTCCACCACACTTGACAACACTGTGACACTCACATACATATAACACTCTATGAGAATATCTTAAATGAGTCACTGATAAATTTTCAAATATCAATATGTATTCAGTGCTGTCATTAATGTGTATGTGTACTGATTCAAATACAAAGAGAACCAGGAGTCACAATCAATTTTAATTACAAGTTATATGTACAGAATTTATCAATATGAATCTTGGAGTGACATATTTTATTAATATTATCCTATGTGTGTCAGTTGTGTAGTAGTAATATGAGGAATACTGGTTTTGTTTTGTTTTTTCAAGCTCTGTTGGTATTTGTCATCATGACTTTAATAGTTTGTTTCTGTTGGAACTAGTAGTAGAGATGTTCTCAGTTCCTGGCATTAAAACAATTAAATTCCCCTCTTAATTTTATTTTACAATGTCATTTTAAGATGGGGGTACATAATGTTGAGCTCAGCTGGCCACATCAGCTTATCTTTCGTGATGGCGGCAGGAACAGACTCCTCTGCTCGATTTCTCCCCTGTGCTCTGGAGACACCTCACTGTTAGCTATATGGACCAAGGAGTATGCTGTCCGACTCTGGATTCAGCAAAGCTCTGACCAAGTGCTGCTCAATAACTTTAAGACCACGGTCCCTGAAACAAGAAGGTTGTACCTCCTACTTCAGAACTAATTTATACTCTAGTTCTACACTGAGCACAATACATAACAAACCTGAGTTCAGAGCGTTAGGCCAACTGTCAGCTTCATCTGAATTACTTTACACCAGTATATTCCTCCTTAATTGTCACTACGCCTCTGCAATTCCAGCATTATTTCTTTCTAGTCAATAATCTAGGTGTCAGTGTACTGCTTGGCAATTCCATGTAGTTTTACTTTCCTCCGACACCTTCTGTTCAGGCTGGAGCACTATAGGCTTTACCTCATGTTCGCTACTGAACCACACATATATACAGACATAATTATCAATTTACATTCAATTTTCATTTAAAAAGATTTCAAATATTTCAAACCTACCACAATTCATGGAAATAATACACAGTGACGTTGAATGGCAATGAATATAGCACAACTCCGATCTGCCGATGTCCCAGGCTTTTATTTAACAAAATATGCACTGGTGATCAACGTACTGTTTCTTAGTAGGTTTATTACAAGATGTGGCATGGAACAGACGCTCTGAATTGAGTATATTCGCAGCTCTAACCAATCAAGCCATCTCTACACATCTTTTCAAAAAAGTACCCCTTCTCACGTTTCCCCTGACAACACAAGATAGTATTTATAGTCCGACTAATCGTGTTTAGCCTTACATTTGTTGCGCTCCAATCAAATAGGAGTTAACATGGAGACTCATTTCCCGTACAATGGTGGCCTAAAATTCTGCCACTGAGCGATTCTGATTTTGGTGTTGTCTGACACCCTCACTATTTTATTTTGGCTATAATTTGGTAATTCCTAGACTATTTGCGTAACGTTTTACATATTCTTGGTTAGCAAGTCCTAAGGAACCCAAATATACAAATTTAAAAGAGCTAAGTGGCTGCGTTCAAAATATGCAATTTCTTCTACCTCCTGTTTACTTCGAAGATGTGCTGTCTGGGTACTGTAATGTTTTCAAACGTAAACCAGTATAATGTCATATTTCCCAATAAGCGTTTTTCAGGATTTTAAAACCTAACTCTCGGATGGGTAGTGTTTTTATCACTGTCGATTTGAAAAAAAAGCTAGTGCTTGTGGCCTTACACGCGTGATGGTAGTAATTGTGTATCACGCGACTCGTGTTAGTATTGCCTGTGCCTGCTTTCTGCCTCTCCCTTCTTTAGTCCATCTGTCTTTTGTTTTTGGTAACATAGTGTAGAAAAAGACATGAATGGAATTTTAATTCTAGGTCAACTTGCGTATCTCAAGGTTTTTCTTAGAAATGGAGTACACTTTTTAGTGTGTTTGGGAAACGCGTGTATACTGCAGAAGGCTTTACTATCAACGTGAAACGTTACAATTAGCAGACGCAGGAGAACACAAGGGGGATTTCGAGTACAGTCATTGTGACAGCACTGTTCTTTACCATTCTTCTTTCCTTTTATTAAATTTATTTGTTAGACCTTATATTGTCCTTTTAATTTATATATGTGGATGTAGAATTTCACGACAAATCCTCCCCCCTTAAAACAGACGTTATATGTCAGTCTATAATTCTATATACACATAGAGAAATTTCTTATTATTCCTGGGGTTTTGGGTGATTCTCATCACACGGATGGCGGCTTAAAAAATCCGCTCCCAAATTTGTTTTTCCACTTATATACTCTATGCTGAACTCAAATGGCTGCATCAATAAAGACCAACGGAGTAATCTAGAATTTTCATGTCTAGCCTGTGCTAGAAACGATAAAGGTTTGTGATCCGTTTGCAACTTAAATGCCTTCCCATACAGATAAATATTGAATTTCTTTATCGCCCATATTACTGCAAGACATTCTTTTTCACTAGTTGAGTAATTGGTTTCAGCTTTATTCAACTTTCTGCTAGCATATGCCACTGGGCTTAATTCCCCATCCAATGCATCTGATTTCTGTAGTAGAGTTGCACCTAACCCAATATTACTGGCATCCGTCCTTACTATGAATTCTTGACTTAAGTCAGGTAATTTCAAAATAGGTTTGCTTGTGAGCTTTTCCTTCAATTCTTGGTAAGCCATTTCACATTGTGGTGTCCATGTAATTCGATCTGGGTTTCCTTTACGTGTCAAATCAGTTAACGGTGCACATATGGAATTAAAGTTTTTGATATACTTCTGGTAGAAACCACATAATGAGACAAAGGATCTCACGTCCTTCTTGGTTTGTGGTCTCGGGGCTTTCTTTAGTTTCTCTAAATTCTTTGGGTCAGGGGTCATGTTTCCCTGATAAACTGTGTGTCCCAAGAATTCCAATTCTTTACATCCAACGCAACATTTGGTTGGTCGGGCTGTTAAATTCGTTTCCCTAAGTCGATTAAACAGCATGTTCAGAGAGTCAATGTGTTCCTCAAATGTTTCTGTTGCTATAAGGATATCATCCATAAAATTTGTGATGCATGGGTTATTCAGAGGGTCCAATAATTTTTCTCATCATTCTAGAGAAGACACTAGGCGCATTCTTCAATCCAAATGGCAATCTATTAAACTCATAGTGTCCTTCTGAGGTACTAAAAGCTAGGTATGGTCTAACCTCAGGCTTTACTGGAATCTGATAGTATCCTTTACTCAAATCCACTTTTGAGAAATATTTAGCTTTATTTAGCCTGGCAAACAACTGATTTGTATCCGGCAATGGATCCACCTGTCCTTCTGTAATAGCATTCAGTCTCCTGTAATCTATACAGAGTCTATGTTCTCCAGAGGGCTTCCTTAAGAGTACAACACCGGAACTATACGAGGATTCACTGTGTGAAATAATTCCTTCCTTCAACAAATAGTCAATCTCTTCCTTCAAAGCTTTCTCCTTAGCAAACGGAATCGAATATGGTTTCATACAGACAGGTGTGGGGTCTATCAGTTTCATATCATATTCCAATAGGTTTGTATGCCCAGGTCGGTCTGTTAACACCTCTGTATGAGTATCTAGAACCTGTTGCACTCTCTCTTTCTGAGTTTTCGTTAAATGTGTACTGATTTTCACCTGTGCCGCTGTCTCACAGGGGTGTAAGGGATATTCAAATGATGAAAGTGGTTCCTTTTTCATCTCCATGGCGATAGACAAGGTCAACAAGTGTGTCTCTTCCTGATTTTCTCTTTCCAAATATTTCTTCAGGAGATTCACATGATAGATTTTTTCTTTCCCCTTCTTATCTATCTTATAATTTGTTCTAGACACCTTCTCTAGAACTGTATATGGACCTTGCCATCCAATCTGTAACTTATTCTGACTCCCGGGGAGAAGAAGCAGTACCTTCTCTCCCACAGCCAAATCTCTGTCTTTCGCCTTCCTGTTATAATAGGCAGCATGTTTCTTCCTGGCTTGTTTCAAATTTTCATTGGCAAGTTTCCAGCCAGTTTTTAAACGAGTGGTCAGCTCATTCACATATTGGTATGAAGATGTAATGTTTTCCTCTGCCTTTTCATCCGTCCACGTTCTTAACAAAGCTACATATGGACCTTTAATTTTGTGGACCTATTTGTCCATGCACCGGTATGGTCTCTTCCACTTGAAGCGCTATAGTGATGATTTTTCTTCCCCGAATTATCATTCACAAAACGACCGCTACCAATTTTCCTCTTGGGGCTGTCTCCCCACTTAAAATTCTTGATGAGAGATTTCCTCTCTACATCCTCTTCCTCCCGTTTGTTTAAGTCCGATTGAGGGATTTTCGGCTTATCCTGGGGTAAGACATCTTTTTGCACTCTCCGCATAGTGGCCATTGTAAAACAGTTAAGTGAAGCTTGTCCGTGAAAAGGGGCTTCCCATTCCCTTTGGTCCACTTTATCAAATTTATTTTTCTTCGTATTTTCAGGCCTAGTTTTACCCCTTGGCGTGTCCAGGTCCTGATCCATGTTCCCACTTGTGGGTGTTCCCTCATGTGCTATGCTACACCTTTCTACAAAATTCTCAATGTCCCATCTTGCCTTGGGCCAATAATAATTGTGAGCCACCTTTTATATGATGGTACCTATTTTCTCATGGTCCCCATCTGGTTTCACATGTAGGCTCCTTATTAAGTCTGTCCTATATCTTTTAGGAAGTACCAACTGTCCCTGACCTTTGGATCTAGCTCCAGTCTTCCTATACATCAACTTGTTTTTCATGTAAAAATCTCCCTTGCCTGGAGTTGTATGACAAGTTGACAATTTCCTGAAACAAGGCTTGAGTGTTTTATCCCCAGCCTGTGCCTTCCTCATCTCTTCTGGATGAGTATTTATTGGATTATCCTCCTCCTGTCTTGAGGTCAACCTGACCTGAAGGGTGGCCATATACACAGGTTTCCTTCTGCAACGGTCAGTGTCATGATTGTCCATCTTACAATTTTTACACCACCTTTTTCCTTGGTTGAAAGATTTTCTTTCATCATATTTCCTTTCATCGAATTGTGGGGTTTTATTTTTATTTTCATACCGTGGCCTATCAAACTGGTGCTTACCTTTGTTTTGATCCCTAGGATCAAATTTATTAAAGTTCTGTGGTGCCCTAAAGTTATCCACCTGTTTCTTTTTATTACCTGTTACCTCTGCTTGAGCTGCTTGATACCTTTCAGCAACATTTAGCAACTCACCCAGCCTCTCTGCACCTTGTTCCATGAGAAACTTTCTCAGGTCTGGAGCCATGGACTCTCTTAATTGCTCTATAAGGACCATTTCCTTAAGATCTTGGGTTTTCCCCAGAGAAGTCCATTTCTCCAAGTATGTCTCTATTTGTGCAGAGAACTGGTGATAGGTTTCACCTGACAGTAGTTTAGCATTCCTAAATTTTTTTCTATAAAATTCTGCATTCTTTTCATATCTTAACAAAAGAGCCTGCTTTAGCATGTCATAATTTTCCTGATCACTTCTGCTCATTTTAGCAAAAACTTCATAAGCTGCCCCACGAAGTCCCTGAGATAACTTTAAGCTCCACCTTTCTCTCTCTAACCCATATGTGGTAGCTAATAGTTCATACCTATTTAGATAGCTCTCTATATCATCGTCTTTCTCAACAAAATGATCTAAATGAAAATTCATAGCTGAGGTTGAGGCTCCTTGGCTAGCAGTGGCATCAGAGGTAAAGGGACTGGCACCATTTTCAGGAGCATGGCCTTGAAACTCAAACTCCCTTAGTCGTAACTCATGTTCCCTTTGTAATCTCTTCTCCTCCTTTTCTGCTTCCCTCTCTGCAGTCTGTCTTCTTTCCTCGGCTTCCAATGCTTTAGCCTCTTTGTCAGCCTCAATCTGCAACCTCTCAGCCTCAATTTGCATCTTCTTAATTTCCTTTTCAGCCTCTAACTTTCTTTCGGCCTCTTTTTCTAATCTTCTTTCTTCCCGTTCAATATATTTGTCACATTCAGCAGTGACATAAGAAATCATAATTTGCCCGTCCATTCCTAACTCTTTCGCAGTCTGTACAGCAGCAGATCGAAATTTTGCCAGGTCGGCCATTGTCTAACAGATAAATGTCTAAAATATTTAACTAAACAATTTTATCTATGACTAATTAACTCAGGACAACACAGGCACTGTGAGCTCAACCTTATTTATTTTCACCCAAGGATACCTTTTAATTCTTATATTCCCTGAAGTGAATTACCCCCAATATTTTTAATAGGGAACGATTCAAAATCCCGGACGAGCCCCCAATATATGTGGTAAAGTGGGATGTTATAAATATCTATAGGGGACTTAGTGTACTGACTGAGATCAGCTGTGAAGGTATCTATATCTAATAAGAGTAGTGTATTATAGATAACCTTACTTGCTGCCACATATGTATACCTCAGTCAGAATTATTCTGGAATATTGTGATGACTACGTTATATGTCTAGGGTATGTATATGGTGAAGTGTAAGTCACAACAACAACAGACAGATAAACAATTTAATTTATTCCACCACACTTGACAACACTGTGACACTCACATACATATAACACTCTATGAGAATATCTTAAATGAGTCACTGATAAATTTTCAAATATCAATATGTATTCAGTGCTGTCATTAATGTATATGTGTACTGATTCAAATACAAAGAGAACCAGGAGTCACAATCAATTTTAATTACAAGTTATATGTACAGAATTTATCAATATGAATCTTGGAGTGACATATTTTATTAATATTATCCTGTGTGTGTCAGTTGTGTAGTAGTAATATGAGGAATACTGGTTTTGTTTTGTTTTTTCAAGCTCTGTTGGTATTTGTCATCATGACTTTAATAGTTTGTTTCTGTTGGAACTAGTAGTAGAGATGTTCTCAGTTCCTGGCATTAAAACAATTAAATTCTCCTCTTAATTTTATTTTACAATGTCATTTTAAGATGGGGGTACATAATGTTGAGCTCAGCTGGCCACATCAGCTTATCTTTCGTGATGGCGGCAGGAACAGACTCCTCTGCTCGATTTCTCCCCTGTGCTCTGGAGACACCTCACTGTTAGCTATATGGACCAAGGAGTATGCTGTCCGACTCTGGATTCAGCAAAGCTCTGACCAAGTGCTGCTCAATAACTTTAAGACCACGGTCCCTGAAACAAGAAGGTTGTACCTCCTACTTCAGAACTAATTTATACTCTAGTTCTACACTGAGCACAATACATAACAAACCTGAGTTCAGAGCGTTAGGCCAACTGTCAGCTTCATCTGAATTACTTTACACCAGTATATTCCTCCTTAATTGTCACTACGCCTCTGCAATTCCAGCATTATTTCTTTCTAGTCAATAATCTAGGTGTCAGTGTACTGCTTGGCAATTCCATGTAGTTTTACTTTCCTCCGACACCTTCTGTTCAGGCTGGAGCACTATAGGCTTTACCTCATGTTCGCTACTGAACCACACATATATAGACATAATTATCAATTTACATTCAATTTTCATTTAAAAAGATTTCAAATATTTCAAACCTACCACAATTCATGGAAATAATACACAGTGACGTTGAATGGCAATGAATATAGCACAACTCCGATCTGCCGATGTCCCAGGCTTTTATTTAACAAAAATATGCACTGGTGATCAACGTACTGTTTCTTAGTAGGTTTATTACAAGATGTGGCATGGAACAGACGCTCTGAATTGAGTATATTCGCAGCTCTAACCAATCAAGCCATCTCTACACATCTTTTCAAAAAAGTACCCCTTCTCACGTTTCCCCTGACAACACAAGATAGTATTTATAGTCCGACTAATCGTGTTTAGCCTTACATTTGTTGCGCTCCAATCAAATAGGAGTTAACATGGAGACTCATTTCCCGTACAATGGTGGCCTAAAATTCTGCCACTGAGCGATTCTGATTTTGGTGTTGTCTGACACCCTCACTATTTTATTTTGGCTATAATTTGGTAATTCCTAGACTATTTGCGTAACGTTTTACATATTCTTGGTTAGCAAGTCCTAAGGAACCCAAATATACAAATTTAAAAGAGCTAAGTGGCTGCGTTCAAAATATGCAATTTCTTCTACCTCCTGTTTACTTCGAAGATGTGCTGTCTGGGTACTGTAATGTTTTCAAACGTAAACCAGTATAATGTCATATTTCCCAATAAGCGTTTTTCAGGATTTTAAAACCTAACTCTCGGATGGGTAGTGTTTTTATCACTGTCGATTTGAAAAAAAAAGCTAGTGCTTGTGGCCTTACACGCGTGATGGTAGTAATTGTGTATCGCGCGACTCGTGTTAGTATTGCCTGTGCCTGCTTTCTGCCTCTCCCTTCTTTCTATCTTTAGTCCATCTGTCTTTTGTTTTTGGTAACATAGTGTAGAAAAAGACATGAATGGAATTTTAATTCTAGGTCAACTTGCGTATCTCAAGGTTTTTCTTAGAAATGGAGTACACTTTTTAGTGTGTTTGGGAAACGCGTGTATACTGCAGAAGGCTTTACTATCAACGTGAAACGTTACAATTAGCAGACGCAGGAGAACACAAGGGGGATTTCGAGTACAGTCATTGTGACAGCACTGTTCTTTACCATTCTTCTTTCCTTTTATTAAATTTATTTGTTAGACCTTATATTATCCTTTTAATTTATATATGTGGATGTAGAATTTCACGACAATATATATGATATATTTACCTCAACACAGAACTACAGGTGATTGCACACTTTAGAATTATACGCTGATATATTTATTTGAAGTCTAGAAGCTCGGCAAATTTCCGAACAAACTAAGAGCTTCGCTATACAGCTTATTCTATTCATGAAAAACCTGTCTACTGCGAATTTAGGAGTAAGAATGAAAATCTAGTTTCAAACTCTGGTTAATATCTTAAACCAGACAAAAGATGAGCACTATTTCCAAAACCCGATCTCTCCCCTTTCCTAACACCTACGTTAACTTAGACGCATGCCGTAACTGCCACCAGTGCATCTTCACACCTACGTTAACAAACTGACCAAGAGCG
Organism: Oreohelix idahoensis; assembly: GCA_024509875.1. Classification (NCBI taxonomy): domain Eukaryota; kingdom Metazoa; phylum Mollusca; class Gastropoda; order Stylommatophora; family Oreohelicidae; genus Oreohelix; species Oreohelix idahoensis. Next base: position 43,855 of record JAMPIV010000532.1, read on the forward strand.
CGCATCTCAAATGCAAATATCAGACAACCTGTCTCCAATGCAGAGGCAGTTTTCACACTTTGCCGAGAAATCTCAACCAACAGCTCCGTGTCAGATGGAATTTCTAGACAACTGTCGGCTTTTTGAGCGCTGGAGATGGCAGTTTCCACACCTTACGCTGTCGTGACAGCTGAAAATGTAGACAACTGTCTGCTCCTATGTCTGAGTATGAAACATAATCGCACCTCTCGTCAGACTGCAGCGACTGACATCTGACGCAATAAGGTTACTAGTCAGTATGAGAAAGAAAACGGTAAAGTGAGAATGGGAAAGAAAATATTTTTCGCAAACGAACGAATGCGAAAAATACAGGAAAAAGGTAAAGAGTGATAATAAGTAGAGGACACGGGTGGAAGAAAGGAAAAATATATAGAAAATTTGTTGATCATAAAACTCTGTGACAATATTTAAAATTATTTTTTACAATTTTATTAGTCCTGACCTAATATTCTTTTGGTCAGGACTGTCAAATCAATGAAATCAATATATATATATATATATATATATATATATATATATATATATATATATATATATATATATATATATATATATATATATATATATATATATATATATATATATATATATATATATATATATATATATATATACAGATATTCAAGTCAATCAAACCAAACAGGACGAAATGTCCATACATATACTTTAAAATCTAATAATGTTGTTACTAAACCTATATTATTTCTTAAATAGGGCTGAATGGAGGGTCGGGTTACCAACGGGCTGATCACCCGTTTGCCAGTCACTTTGATTACGGAAACAACGACGAACGGATTGATTTGTCGTTACCCTACAGACGCCATTAGGCGTGATGGGAACAACGGCGGAGAAAATCTATTCGCTGTTGCCCTTAAGACGCCACTAGGCGTAATGGCCACTGACTGCTTTGCCGGTCGTTGGCTAAGGACGGAAGAAGAAGAAGGAGGGTCGGGTTGTTTACATCATACCCGGTCTCTTATTTCACAAAGTTTATTTTCTCATTAAACATGAGTATTGGTGGAAAAGTTTTTATTACAAGTACAGTTCAATTTTTAATTTGGTGGAGTAGTTGATGAATTTCCGCAAACCAGGTCTGATGCACTTATCTGGCCTGTGACGATAGAAGATAGTTGTCTCAACGGCCACTGCCGCACTTGCTCTGAGGTAATATGATAGGCAGCTTGTATCAATATTGCTACTCCAGTGGAAGCTGGTACCACTAGAGACACATCCACGCTCATACAGAGTCGTTCACTTCAGAATATCTGGCACTAGCACAGTGCCAGACAAAGAAACCCACAAATTCAAGAAAAACACCACAGGTACGTTGATTTAGCACAACTTCAGACGTGCTGCTGGCTGGACTATGACGCCCTCTTATGCTTTACTTTAATACATATATATTAATAAGGCACGTCACACTTCACAGACTCTCAAGCGTCCTGCTTCAGGGACAGAATTAATGCGTCGAGCCGTCAAGTTTTTTAGTAATATTAAATGTTTTGGCCAATGCGATCGGACGATTCCCAATTCTGACTTGAATTTGAAAAATAAAGCCAAAAGTACAGCCCAATTTCGGGGTACCTTTGTCTGTCGGTCCGTCCGATCTTGGCATTAGTTAAAAATAGACTTGCTTGTTGGCCCAATACATTTGCCTCTCACTTACTCCTAGATTTCCCCTTTTCTCCCTCCCTCTTCTACTTCTTTTCAACAACGCGGGAAAAAAAGTGTCACCGATAGTGAATGCAAAAACGAGGGTCTGTTCGTCAATGCGTCTGTGACTATCAAGTATTTTGACCATATCTTTATTATTATCTGGAGGAATTTGTATTTTAAAACATATTATTACTCAGGAGAAGATAGGCTATCTAACTAACCAAGTTTTATGGTCATATCCCTTTTAATAAAAAAAAAGTCCATATATTTTCCAGAATATTCGGAAATTTCTACTCTTCTATAAATCCACCATCTTTCCCCCTCCGTCCCGTTGTTCAAAACGAAACAACAAGTTGGTTACGTCAGAAGAATTACGCTACTTGGCAGATACAGCGCTGTTTGTGTGGTTATATATGTCAAACTGCGTGCCGATAGAACGAACAAGTAATGGCTTTTCATTGTATTTTTAAATCTGCCGCTAGCGATATCGCTCGCTCGCTGACAATTTGGTGGTTCAAACCAACACGTGCCAAAAGTATCATTTTTCTCTCTCTCTCGCATTCCTTCTGGATGAATAAACCTTTCGTATCAAAATGTTATAAATAGTCTCAAGGACGTTAGAAAACGATAGTACTATTTATTCTACAAGACGGCCTGCCAAAATCCATACAATTTCTGGCGTGGGCGAAAACGAAACGTTACAACTCCACTAATTTTTATTTCTCCACTAATTTTTATTTTTACACTATCTTAACTATACAAATACTACAAATGGGATCGGTGTATCAATGTATATCATCACACCACCACACAATAAGGCTTATGAGTTACTTATTTATTTATTCGCCTTGTACCATGAGGTGTAGAGGTTTGGAAGAGAGAGAGCCAGACTATCCTATCGGCTGTCTTCCTCCTGGCCTGGTTCCATTCTAGTCCTCGGTCCTCCAAACATTATCTAATGTTGTCCTACCAGTGGATTCTGGGTCGTCCTGGGGGTCTGGATCCCTGGCTCTTTGTTTCTCATGTTTGTCGTCGGAGCCGATCTTCTCCCATTCTGCAGACATGGCCAAACCATCTTAGTTGTGACTGTTCTACTTGGGTCTGCAGGGGGTGGGATTTTAAGCCTTGACATATCGTCTGGTTGCGAACCATGTCTCTTCTTGTTACTTCAACCACCTTCCTCAGATACCTCATTTCTGAGGTTTGGATCTGGCTTTTGTGGGTTGCAGTCATTGCCCATGACTTGCATCCATCCATATGTCAAGACTGGGACACAGGTGGAGCGGTATACAGCCATCTTTGTTTTCTTACCAACCTCTCTCTTGCTGAGGAATTCTCAATTTATGGCCTGAAAAAGTCTCCCAGCTGCTGCTTTTTGAGTGGCCAACTCTTCTTTGATGCCTCCCTTTCGGTCTATAATAGCTCCGAGATATTTAAAGTGGTCGACCTGCTCCAGGACCTATTCTCCCAGCTTAATCTGATGTCTTCTTTCTTCTCGTGATATCACCATGGATTTTGTTTTAGAGCTGCTTATGACCATTCCTCTCTTCTCCAGCTCTTCCTTCCAGACTTGCACGTTGAATTGGAGATGTGCCTCTGATTTAGCAATCAGGGCAACAATGTTGGTAAATGCTAGCTCTGAAATACAGACCTGTCCCATCTTCCAGTACCCCACTGAATACTTTCTTGTTCTCTCCTTACATGCTTTGATGACATCATCCATGAGAAGTATGAAAAGATAAGGTGACAGGATATCACCTTGTCTTACACAAGTGGTGGTCTTGAACTCTTCTGACTTATTGTTTGCTGTCCTCACATAATTTCTGCAAGACTTGTAGAAGCTCTGTAAAGCATGAATCAGAGGTGCTGAAATGTGTTCCTTGCCAAACAATCCCAAAGTTTGCTCCAGGGGACCCTGTCAAACGCCTTTTCCAGATCTATGAAACAAAGATGGATCTCACTCTTATACTCAAGGGCCTTTTCACTCAGCTGTCTGAGTGTGAAGATTAGGTCTTGAGTACTTCGGTTTGCTCGGAATCCGCACTGGACCTCATCCAATTGTGGCTCAGCTAGGCATTGGAGTCTCTGCTCTAGGATTCTAGAGTAGATTTTACCAGGGACCCTGAGAAGGAATATACCTCTATGGTTTCCACATTGTCGATTGTCACCGTTTTGAAAATTGGTGTTATGATGGCAATCTCCCAATCCTTTGGTATGGTCTTGTTGCACCACGCTGCCTGTATGACCCTTAAGAGTAATAGGTCGCCTGATGCTCCAATGTACTTAACCATTTGTGGTGTTATAGATGCCCTGCTGCTTTGCCCATCTTGATTTTCTCCAGCGCTGCCTTCAGTTCTTCAATCTTTATGTCATCTTCACCATCATTGGTTTCTCTTCTGTGCTAGTGGTTATCATTTCTGATGCTTTACCTTGCTCACTATCCAGGAGTTCTGATGAATATTCTTTCCATTACTTCCTTCGGGGCAGTAAGCAATTTGCCTTGCTTGTCCTTTATAAATTTGAGAGGGCATAGTTCTTCCTTCCTCATGTTCTTTAGGGTCTTATAGAACAATTTCTGGTTTTCATGCGCATCTTTTTCTAGCTTTTCTCCAAATTCTTCCCAGGACTTCTGTTTTGCTGCTAGCGCCTTGTTCTTTGCTTCTGTTCTGAGTGTCACATATTCTCTATATTTCTCTGTTTGTCATGCTGTGTTTTTAGCTCCTAAGTATTGTTTCCATGCCGTTTTCTTCTCTTATTTTCTCTTTGACTTCCTCTGTCCACCAAGGTGTCCTCTTTCTCTTGTTCCCAAGTCAGACTTCACCACATGCTTCTGCAGCAGCTGTCTTTATTATGTCCTTGAATTTAAGCCAGAGGGTTTCCAAGTCATCAGGTTGTTCTTCTGTGTTGCTCACCGCTGCAGCAATAAGCCCCTGATATATGGTCTTAATTTCTGGCTCTCTCAGCTTGTAGGTCTTAATGCTCATTTCTCCCGTTCATAGAAAGATCTATAAAAGTAAAAACACTTCTGTTCTTATGCTTTTTTGGACTACACTAAGACACAGGACAAGGTGAAACATGAAAAAAAATTATCAGTGTTAAAAAAAAAAAAAAACATTTCTCATCAAAGACCTGAGAATAATAAATAAAAAAATATGTATACTTGGAACAAACAGAAATTATAATTTTTTTAAAAATATATAAAGTATCCCATTCAACTCTTGATGGGTTATAATTAGGACATATGGTGTACTAATTCAAGAAAATAAAGTCAGATTTCCAGTACTCAAATATAGTACCTTCTTTACGCCTCCACTCAGTCCAAATAGAGTAAATCAAAACCAAATTTGTATGGATGTTTTCCGAAAATACATCCATTTTCACTGCAGAGATGGTGGCAATAATAAAAGCCCTAGAAATATTCTCTAAGAACCCTCCCAAAAAACTTACAGTTTTAACTGACTCTCTTTCAACAATTAAAGCACTTAAAAACTTACGAGAATGTAGTAGACCTGATATATCAGAGGAGATATTTCTGGCTACTACATACTTATATTCCAGAGGATGTTCAGTCTTAATTGCTTGCATACCTTCACATGTTGGAATAGAAGGAAATGAAAAGGCAGATAAGGCAAGAAAGGTAGATCTGATAAAAATCTAATAAATGTAGGGACGAGTAAATCAGAGATTAAGAGCTTAATTAAAGATTTAATAGGGAGCCGCGCTGGTGTAATGTAGGGTGGCCAGACGTCTGGCCTTTTGCGACAAAACTGAGAGTCCGGCCGGATTTTTTTTAAAGTTGAAATATCCGGCTTTTATGTGATTGGCTAAATTACTTTTTCTGAGTACAGAAATTGTGTCAGAATTAAGAAATTTTGTCTCCGCAAAATCGACGGATCGCGCAAATTGCCAACAACACTACCGTAAGTTGTCATGATGTTCAATAGTTTATAATAGATTACTATCATATTTTAACCCAGATTAAACGCTGTTTAGGTTTATTGGCATTTGTTAAGGGAAAATGTAACAGACTAAAGGCATGAATAAGAACTTGGGGCTGGATTTAGTCAATTATAACTTCGTTGTCTATTTCAAATTACAAATAATATTAGCCTTAGTTCGTACTGCTTTTATATTTATTGCAATGTGTTTTTTTTTTTTTTTTTTTTAAATACACGAGTAGTTACTAGTATAATAATGGGTTTGTTAAAATTAAAACCTCGTCTGTTGCATTTTACAAATAATTTTAACATCGAATGTACCATTGATTAGGGGCATTATATTATATTTATGTTACATATACCCGCTCAAAAAGCCAAAATGGAAGTGTGTGTTACTGTGTTCACGGATGAGTTGAAAAAAAAATTTCAGTGATTTTCCAATGGTCGACAAGAGTATGAAGCAGACTATCTTGTATGCAGAGGCGGCACATTTGTATCAGTAGCAAATAAAGGTGCAGCTGATTTTAAAAAAAACATATAGTAACATAAAAGCACAAGAAAGCACTTGTGTCTGAATGTTTGCAATAAAAACTGGCATTTTAAAATAAAGAAATAAGCGAGGAAAGGTTTGAAGTTGCCGCGGCCGAGGGTACTTTTGCTTTTCATACTGTAAAACACCACAACTCTTTCAGATCAATGGATTGAACTTCAGTGCTACTCGAGAATGCTTTCCAAGATTCAGAAATTGCCAGCAAATTCTCATGTGCCAAAACCAAAACAGCTGCTATTATCATTTCTGTGACTGCACAGCATTCTACTGAAGCAGCTTTGGAAGCACTGAAGGAAAGATTCCATTAAGGCATTCTACTTGTGCTGTACAATTTCAAGGAGCTTTCATGCTCTGATTTCTATGTATATTTAAAACGTACTTTTGTCAAAAGTAATGAGAATAAATGCAGGTAATGATAACAGGGTTGAACTTGAAGAAACACCAATACAAGATGTAGAATCGTACACATATCTTGGCAGCAATATAGACAAAGTTGGAGGGACAGACAGCGATATCAAAATAAGAATACAAGAAGCAAGAGGAGCTTTCATTGCATTGGGAAATATATGGAGATAAAGAGAAATCGGATCCAACACGAAAATAAGAATCTTCAACTCAAATGTGAAGTCAGTCCTATTGTATGGCTCTGAGACATGGAGAACAACAAAAACAACAACCAAAAAGCTACAGACTTTCATAAATGGGTGCTTGCGTAGAATAGAGGGATTAAAATAGTAGGGCAAGGTTACCAACGTGGAACTGATGACAAGAACTAGACAAATGCTAGTGGAACAAGAGATGAGAAGAAGACTATGGATAGGACACACACTGAGGAAACCTGTTGATAGCATTACAAGGCAGTCCTTGTTCTGGAACCCCCAGGGCAAGAGAGGCAGAGGTAGACCAAGAAGCACATGGAGAAGAGAGCTGGAAACAGAGGTGAAAATGATGAGGAAAACGTGGAAAGAACTTGATGATGGCACGTGACAGGAGGACTTGGCATGTGTTTGTTGAAGGCCTATGCTCCTTTGGGAGTGGATGGTTAGGAAATGAATGAATGAAATTTAAAACGTAGCCCAACTTTGTTGAAGATTTTTTCATCAGAAAAATATAAGTAGGCACAAAATCAATGTGATTTTATTAGCTTATTGCTTGAATGTAAAAAAAAATGTATATATGTTTCAGCGTCTTGTAGTTACTGAACAAAGGTGTCCTACTTTTTAAAAATATTGTCCTCCCTTATCCTCCTTTTTATGAACAAAAATGGCATTTGTCCTCCTTTTTGTGTTGAACAATATGGCCACCCTAGTGTAATGGTTACGGCGTTGTACTGGCGACCAGGTATTCATAGTTCAAACCCGAGCGTCGGCGTTTGAAGGAATGTTTACGACCGGAAATTTGACTGAATAACCTGAACGGCTCCTGTGATAAACCCTCTGTGGATGGGAAGGAGCGAAGCTCCTGACCGGGTTGGAAGGAAAGTCCTCAGGTTCCCCAGCCTCGCAATGACATGTCATTGGGCCGAAGGGCTGACAGCCCAAGTGCCGCTGGTGAAGAAAAAAAAAAGATTTAATAACAGTGAAAATTCCCAGTAATAAGAAACTTCTCAGACTACAGCTGGGAATAGGCTATTTCAGAATAGAAGAACCTTACTGTGCAGGATGTCTTCAAGACAATAATATAGAACATTTCTTGTTAAAATGTAAGAGGTATGAACAAATGAGAGTACCAATATTAGAGTATTTGCAAACATCCAATTTACCTATAAATATAGAAGAGGTTTTAAGAATAGATAGACCTAGAGAACTGCATAATATAGTCAAACAACATTTAACACGAACAAATGTTAATATATAGTGGCTGGGAATGGAAGGTCTGATGCTGTTCTTACAATGCATATGACTTTTAACAGATGAAAGTCAATTAAATATATGTTAAAGTCAGTTATATAACTGGAACCATCGGGCCTTTACAACCCTCCACTTTAATATTATTCTTGTTCGGAGTTTCTTCTTGATTTTGTTTGTTTAATTTTTTATTTTTTTATTTTAACAATGATTTGACAGGTGTGTTGCCACTTTCTCATGTCGGCAGTTGTTCATATTATTTGGAACTGAAAACAATATATATCCTAATTATAACCCATCAGAGGTTGAACGTGATATTTTTCTTCATTAATTTAAAAAAAAAAAAAGAAAAAAAAAAATGTCCTAGATTACATCAAATTCACCAATTATCAGCCATAGAAGCACCCCATTAGACTACCTTTTTCCTCACACCATCACTGATCCTTATATATCAATTTTAGTTCTTGTTATATACTGTTTAACCATATTGTGCAACTTTCTAGGTCTATAATTATAACAATCGTCAGCCATAGAGGAATGTTTCATATGAACAAGCAGATGTTACCATATATACTCATGGAAAAAAGTAAGTGTGCAGCGCTCAACAGGGCACTGTGCGTGTGTTCTTGGGTGAACTCAAATGCAAGTTGGCACACATTTTTGTGTGAGTGTTGTTCACTTATCCGTGCAATTACAATTGGATCGCACTATTCATGGGGAGATAATCACGGTGCAAGATAAATCACGTGAAAAGTGCCGTAGGGGAGAATTTATCACATAAAAAAGGAAGGTAAGTGTGTAGCTCTAATCACAAGCATATGAAAACGTAATCGTTGAAATAGAGAGTACCAAGAGTCCAACAACTTTGATTACGGAAACAACGACAAATGGATTGATTTGTCGTTGCCCTAAAGACGCCATTAGGCGTGATGGGAACAACGGCAAAGAAAATCTATTCGCTGTTGCCCTTAAGACGCCACTAGGCGTAATGACCACTGACTGCTTTGCCGGTCGTTGGCTAAGGACGGAAGAAGAAGAAGAGTCCAACAGAAACATCTTTTTTGACAATGCCAAGATTGAACCAACAACAGCGAGCGATAGCTATAGGGATGTTAGCTGCTGGAGCGACTATATTAGCTGTATCACAACATTTCAATATTCAAAGGAACACTATATCACGCATTCAAGCTCGTAAGCTCGTTTCCACCAAACTGGATCCATTGCTGATCACCATAGAAGTGGCCGACCACGAGTTACCACCCCTGCACACGACCGTTACAGACGCCTTATGCACTTGCGTAACAGGTTTATTCAGGCAACATGGACTGCCAGGAACATTCAAGGTTTAAGACCCGTGTCGTGCAGAACAGTGCGAAATAGGTGGACATACACGGTACTGAAATCAAGATTTCATTTTTTTCGTGGGGATGCCACACTGACTTTAGTTTTTATCTTTCTTTTTTGACACTTTCACTAAAATCAAAGTGATCACTTGGTCTTTTATTCAATATTCAATCACATTGTGTGCCAACTTTTATTTCATTTCGTCCATGAAATCACGCACAGTGCCCTATAAAGTGTTGCACACTTACTTTTTTCCATGAATATATATATATGGCATGGGGGCATCACCACAGCTGGTCTCTCAGCAGGAAATCTGAACATCATGTGCTCCAGCAGTTTCTGTAGCAAGTAGTTATTTTACATGATGAGATTGTCATTTCCACGTATGGTCTAACATTAGTTACCTTTGACAGACAACATGTCTGAGGGTATGGAGGTTCTATAATTTCTTTCGCCTCAGAGACACCCCACTTCCCACTCGAAACTTCTATTGTCTAAGTAAGTGAAGTTAATATTTACATGTTAAATTAGTTTGTTTTGTTTTTGTGTGCTATTAACTTTTTTTTTTCATCCACAAGCATTACTACCAACATTCACTATCAGTTAACTATGGAAGGTAGCCTAAATGCTTGCTAAGGCATACTGTTTTTTTTCCCTTACATCTGTTATTTTGCTGTTATACCCTGTTCAACCAAAACCCGTTGAAGGGTTAAACACGGTTATATTGGGGTATATAGAGTGTTAACGTCTTCGCTGGTATCATGTTCCTAGTCCTGGAAATGACTGGTCCTGAGAAGGACCACTAGCTGCCTGTTAGGTCCCTACTCGTTGTCTTTTTCGGCTGTGTTGTTCATGACTGTCTTTATTATATTTGGTAGGAGGTCCTTTAGGGTTTCGGTAATTATTTTGTCTTCCGCTTCTTTGCTTCTTTCTCTTCCTTGATTGCTTTTTGGAAAGCGTTCCTCTACGATTTCGGTTATTATTTTGTCTTTAGTTTCTTTGCTTCTTTCTCTTCTATGATTGCTGTTTGTTATGATATCCTCGACGATCCTTCTCTCTGTTTCAATTCTTTTGAGGACTTCTTCGTTCTCTTCCTTTAGTTCTGCGAGTTTCGCAATGTCGACTTCTATTTGGTGTTTGATGGATTTCATTTCCTGTAACATTGCCTGGGCGCTCTGTAAGGCTCTTATTGTTTCGTCTCTTATGACATCTGAGTCTTAATTGTGCTGCCTGTTCTTCTCGACTTTGAGTTTTTGTTTTATGTCTCGCACCTCTGTGGTTAATTTTACCAGCTGGGCTCTTGTGTGTTGTTCCTGGTTAGCAATGCCACCCGAAGCCACTCGGTGTCTTGCTTCTCTGAAGGAGATGTTTTTGGTTACAGATTCCTTCAGTATGGCCTTTGTCTCATAGAAGATCGGACAGCCACGGAATCTCGCCCCGTGGTTCCCGAGACAGTTTGCGCAGGTTCTGTTGGAGTTACGCGCTTTATAGTTGTTATCCTTTTTCGCATGAGGACATTCATTGTAAGAGTGACTTCCCACACAGTACCGACAAACTGTCTCTCTCTTGCATGTTTTCTTAGTGTGCGAAAATTGCTGGCAGTTTAAGCACTGCATAACAGGAGGAATGTACTCTTCTGTTTTTCGACATCTATCGTCTAGGTTAAGTTGACTTGGTTGTGGTGAACTTCTAAATACAATATCTAAATTAGAATATAACAATATAGGGCATAAAGAAAAAGATAGGATAGTACAAAAAATTTCGGCGAGAACGCCTACGCCTTCAGTGTATTATTTGATAACGCTTTGACCGAAAAAAGGGTGCCCTATTCTTCAAATTCGTCCTTGAGACAAACGCACCACTTTTTAAGTTAAAGGAAAAAAATTTGCCTAAATACATTGTGGAAGGGAGAGGGGCGGATAGATACCCAACGCAAAACACGTCTCACATTGTTTCAAAAACTAAAACTAACTCGCTGGCCTTGCCCTAGGCGATTTTCAAATTACAACGCAAACGTTAGAAAATGTAGACAATACAGTTAGAAAACACGTTTAGCTCTTATTGCGAATGACTTAAACTCTCGTATTTAGTTTGAAAGTACAGTGGAAAAGAATGGAACAGGAGGTAGTTTCAAAATAAACAACTAACATAGAAAAAAGATAGAATTTTGAACCAAGCCACTTAGCCCCATAAAAATCATATATTCATGTACCTGAAGACTTGCTAACTAAGAATATGTAGTTAGTTATCTAAATAGTCCATTAGATAATCAAATATTGGTAATAATACATAGGAAATCGGAGATACTGTCATTTCAAGTCATATCTGCTTAGATTGGATAGCATATTTTTTGGGGAAAAAAAAATTGAGGTGAACCGAGTAAATTAACCGCTTGTGAATTTGGTAAGAGCGAGATCACGTATTAGATCTGAAAGTCCTGAATGGTTAGATTAGTATCATTCACCGGTATGTAATCTGAGGGTTTCTAATGCAGGTAAAATTTTGAAGGAAGCCGTCCAACGGAATATGTTCTTATGGATCGGCCACGTGATTGGACCGAACCAATTATATTTGAAAATCTAGTTGGTTTTAAAAGTAACGCATTTGTCAAGCAGCTTTGATATGTTTTTTTTAAAGAATTCATTCAAAAAAAGAGATGCTTGGTCTCATTGCCAATGCTAAAAGCCTTTTACTTTCTAAATCGAAATAAAGTTCGGTGCCATTTTTCTTTAGTAATGGTGTAAAGTTTTTCTGGTCAAAGCTGCACACGTAACGAAGATCAGCCGAATTTCTACAACTTCTAGTGCCATATTTTCAAAATTATTTTACAGTAACTATTTGAGGAGCAATGCATCTTTTAAGCAGTATAAAAACCTGTGCTTTTAGTAAAAAATAACATTCGGTTTCCCAAAAATATGAAAGCAGTCTGAACAGAGTGCAGTAAACGGATTACAGATTTGAAATCAGCGCAAGTGCCACATTTATTGCCTTATATAATCGAAAAATGTTGTTTGTCAGTGTAATGAGTTGTGCAGATGATATGTGACTTCACACAATTAAGAAAAACTTCAGAATCTTCCTGCTGGCACTGTGTGAACAGTGTGAACTTTCTTGCATTTAACTTTGAAATGGTTTCTTCCCCACAGTTTGAGCAAAACTTCCCCCATGCAGGACACTTTTTCTTGATTCAATAGATGTTACAGTAATGACACTCCTTTCTAGGTTCAAAGTACCCACTGTCAGTGTTACTTTGACAGGCTTTCAGCACATGCCCAGTGTCTCTCTTGGGAGGTTTAATCTGAGTGGATTTTTTTTCTGTATTTTCAACCCTTGCTCCAGAAGGTAAGTACAGTAGGATCTCTCTGAAGCGTTTTTCGAAGGCTGCATATGTGAATGGCTTTCTTTACACCGAGATCAGCTTCTCTCAAGAGCTTCTCTTGTAACCTTTTGTTAACAGTAAAGACAATTTTGTCTCTTATCATACGATCCTTGTCGTTAAAGTTGCATAAATCTGCCTTAGTTCTCAGCTTAGTTACGAAGGAATTAAAAGGTTCTTGAAGAGGTGTATTCCAGAATCTGAACGTATGTAATACTTCATTGCTTCGTGAGCTACAATGGTTCTGGAGCAAATCGAGAATTTTAGTAGGGTGAGAGTGGTCTCCTTCCTCTGCCAGTTGATCAAAAACTTCATCAGCTTGAGGTCCAGCACAGTTCTACCCGAGCAACAGGTTGTTTTGCCATGACGAAATGTCTAATAATGGTATGCAAGCAATAACCTACCAGTCTATGAGTCAGCACACGTGTTACAAGATCTTCAGCAGAATAGTTCGAATTCTGTAGAAATAAACACCGCTGCCACCATGTTGATATTTACCGTCGTGTGTAGTAAATATTGTTAAATGAAATGAGACGTGGTTATCTTGTTTCCTATTAGAGTTACTTGCCCTTATACTTCTACTTCCTTCTTCCGACTTCCTGTTTTCTAAGATGGCGAATTAAACATGTCGATCCTTGTATCTTGTATTCAAGCTTCGTGATTATGCTTCGTAACGTGAGTATGTATGACAGCCAGCCACGTCTCATTTCATTTAACAATATTTACTACACACGACGGTAAATATCAACACCCCTTACATCTGTTATTTTGCTGTTATACCCTGTTCAACCAAACCCCGTTGAAGGCTTAAAAACCGTTATATTGTGGTATAAAGGGTGTTAACGTCATCGCTAGTATCACGTTCCTAGTCCTGGAAATGACTGGTCCTGACTTCTTCGTTCTCTTCCTTTAGCTTTGCGAGTTTGGCGATGTCGACTTCTATTTGGTGTTTGATGGATTTCATTTCCTGTAACATTGCCTGGGCGCTTTGTAAGGCTCTTATTGTTTCGTCTGTTATGGCATCTGAGTCTTCGTTGTGCTGCCTGTTCTTCTCGACTTTGAGTTTTTGTTTTATGTCTCGCACCTCTGTGGTTAATGTTACCAGCTGGGCTCTTGTGTGCTGTTCCTGGTTAGCAATGCCACCTGAAGCCACTCGGTGTCTTGCTTCTCTGAAGGAGATGTTTTTGGTTACAGATTCCTTCAGTATGGCCTTTGTCTCATAGAAGATCGGACAGGCACGGAATCTTGCCCCATGGTTCCCGAGACAGTTTGCGCAGGCTCTGTTGGAGTTGCGCACTTTATAGTTGTTATCCTTTGTCGCATGAGGACATTCATTGTAAGAGTGACTTCCCGCACAGTACCGACAAACTGTCTCTCTCTCTTGCATGGTTTCTTAGTGTGCGAAAATTGCTGGCAGTTTGAGCACTGCATAACAGTAGGAATTTTCGACATCTATCGTCTAGGTTAAGTTGACTTGGTCTTGAAGTCCCTTCAATAGTTAGGATAACTAGGTTTGTGTCCTTCTTGTCCCATGTCTTCAGTCTTTCGACCTGTGTTATTTTGATATTCTTGTTTTCTGTTTGCAGGCGGCTGTGGACTTCTTGTGTAGATCGATTGTTGTCGACCCCTCTTACAACTATCTTTTTGGTCTTCTTGTAGAGCTCCACAGTAACTTTAATCGGGTGGGGCAGCTAGACTTCTTTGTGTCCGGACTCTAGTTCGACCATCAGTTCTTTTGTCTTCTCCGCGTTATTTAGAGCTATTATACGATAGCAATATACTAAAATGGTTCGTACCAAGCCACAAGCAAAAAAGAGGAAAATCTATAGAAGCCCTCCAACACTTGGCAGCAAACATGAATCTGCAAAGAACAAAAACAGTCAGCCGGAGAGCACGACTGCCCCAACTACTAGCGTCGGGGCCGGTCCTTCTCAGAAGCCGAACAACGCAACCTTTGACACTACGACCGATGAGCGACCCAAAGCTTCGAAGGCAGAGGACAACCAAGCTCCGAAGCCTGACATAGCAACATCACCGCTAAAACAAGATGTCGAGGCAGTGGCTCCATTTTGCAGTGACCAGACAGCATCTGCAAAACACGGCCACAAAACTTCGACGACAGAGGGTAACAATGCTTTGAAGCCCGACAAAGTAAATCCACCGCCAAAACAAGATGTCATAGTCGAGTCTCCATCATGCAGTGACCAAGCAACTTCGGTAAAACGAGATCAGAGGCAGACGAGCCAGAATATGAATCCGTCCCGCAGACCACACGCTCAAACTGAGACAGAAGTCGGAACGTGCCAACCTCGCAAGCAAAGAAATGCCGTTTCTCACGTGGCACTACAGGAGAGGATCATTAAGATCACTCAGATGTCTGAAGGTGAGGCCTCGCTCAGGGCCCTACCCGACGATAAAGTTAAAGGCATACTGCCACATCATTTCAATTTATATAGAAGTAGGGCAGTGGTTTTCAGTCTTTTACGACCATGACCCAAATTTCAGTTTGTGAACTGGCGACCCATGTACCGTTATGCAGTGCATACAGGAGTTCAACCAAAGGTGTGCCACGTAAAACTTCGAGTACCGGGAAACGTAAGGGACGCAGCACATCGCAATGTTTCCACAGTTTGAAAATCACTACAGTAGGAGGACAAAAAAACCATAATAAAGAATTACTATATTGCGAAGAGAAATATTGCAACTACAACGACAGGGCTGAGACATCTGCCTCGTTTTCATCACTATTACTGAACCTCGCAGACACATACAAGTCGTGATTTTCTGCCAATCCAGTACAACTTCGATTATACGAACCACCGCCGCAGCCAAAACAAAAACAAACTTAATATCTAGTTTTAGTGCACAAATTGTTATGCTGAAGTAGTACTCCTGTCGCTTAATGTATTCTTTTCCGATCATTCATTGTAAGATATGTGCAGTATTGTATACAAATTTGTCATTACATGAGTTAAAAATCAAATTTTGGCTTTAGCCACTGTGTGCACCCAGGTCAGTCTCCCGTGACCTTAATTGTAGGCTTTATTACACTTTGTTTCGTATAAAGTGTGTATTCTCATGTATGTTAGATCATCCGAACTAGTTATTAACCGAATCAATTAGTTCGGACAATCGACGCTCGACTGTAGGACTACTGCATTTTCCTGCTTCGTCTTTGTCGCCTTGGACCACAAGGGAGCCTAAAAGTCACAACTTTCTGCAAAATGGTCGCCTTTCTGATTATGGCCCTTCTTAGTTTATCAACCGTAGCAGCAATTCTTAAGAGAGCTTCAACTGGGTCATCGGTGTTACTGAGGCCCGAAAAGATCCCGTTACACGCCCATTGAGGCATATTGGGAATATGGTGTTAAGCCCATATTTTCTGGACCATCGGCACGCCAGCCGCATTAACCTTCCCAGAGTTGCTCTGGTACCAAAATTCATGAGGCTGTGTCGACCCTGGAGCCGTTTGCGGTCTAAAAAATCCCACCTCAACTGGGGATCGAACAATGGACCACCGAGCTAGGAATCCACTACGCTACTGAGGCTCTGAGGCCCCGAAAGGGGAGCAAAGATTAGTAACACAGTAATCTACCACGCATGTCGTAAGAAGCGATTAAAGAGGGTTGGGCATCTAGTAAACATTTTTAGCTACAAAAACCGTCAACAAGACAATATGGACAGGTCTACTAAAGAAAATAATTCAAATTGGTCATCCAAGCAGAAAAAGGTCCCCTGAAACGGAGGCGAATGACGCTATCTAATAATAATAGCCCCTTCAGTCATAACTGACTATAGGAATACGCCCCTGAGGTGACAGCCCTCAGCTGCTTATTTTCCTGGTGTCCACTTCATTTCGACGTTTTCTCTTCTCTTCTGCTTGTTGTGAGAGCTTCTTTTCGCCCAATCTGAGGTGGCGCATTAGAAAGCATCGTCACTTGGTTCGATCGACAGCTTCATCCTCCCAGGTTGCTGGATTTATGTTTAGTGCCCTCATGATTCTCTTGCACACATCTTAGAATCTCAGCTGCGGTTGCCCAACTGTTCTTTTGCCATCTGCCAGTTGTGTGCAGAAGATATTTTTCGGGATGCGACAATCTTCCACGTGGCGGACATGACCAAGCCAGCGTTGTCTAAGCAATGTATACATGCTTTGAAAGCCAGCACGTGACAACACCTTGACATTTGTCATTTTGTCTTTCCACAAAATACCGAGGATGTGGCGTAGACACCGTAGAGCTGGAGCCAACAATCATTTGCACAACGTTGAGCAGTTTGTTTGACTTTGCTTCTCGTAGCCTTCAGGATCTGTAGGGTTCTAGCACTCGATGAATGTTTATATTCAATCACTGCGCTTAGCTTCAATCACAGGCGTCTTCACTTCTAATGAAGCATCAAACCAATAATTTGACTTTGCTGCCTTCTTATCAAAGGTGGCAAGCACAGTACCATGAATGGTGTTCTGCAGGTGCTCCCAGTTCTCTGTAATGGTATCACCATGTTGTGGACTACTGGCACGACCTTCAAGAAAGTGCACAGAAGTGAAAATAAGGAGGAAAACATGGAAAGAACTTGAGCTGATGGCACGTGACAGCAGGACTTGGTATGCTTTTGTTGATGGCCTGTGCTTTCTGGGGAGTTAAAGGGTATTGACTGATTGAACAGTAAACCAGCTGTAGTTTAAATAAACTTTAGTTTAAGTTGATTACAATCTTATTGTTTTGTTATAGAGATTCACAAACACTCACGCTGTTAGCTGTCAGATGTGTGAACATCACAAGATATCTTCTGACTGTTTGTTTCACTGTCATCATCGTTACTGTATTAGGCAGGCCTTCATCTCCTGTGACATCATTAAGTTTTTTCCCTATATCCTTTCTTTGTGTGTGTGTGTGTGTGTGTCAGTCCCAAGTTCTGTTCTGTACATGTTACTAAGTCTCCCCTCTTTCTTTTACCTTGGAGTTTCCACAACAAGGAGTGCCTTGTAATGTTGTCAGCTGATTTCTTCAGTGTGTCCTATCCAATTAATGACCCACAAGCTCCCTGTTGAGCACATCCTTTCAGCAGATGATCACCAAGCCATCCTGCCCTGTGCTGTCCATTCAAGATCTTTCCTTGTCTTCTTATCCACTTCATGTCTGTCTCAAATTCCTTTCTCCGACGTTTTTTTTTTTCGGTTCCTTCCAACACTAAAATCTTCTCAACTCTTGCTCCACTGGTATTTGCATGCTTTTTTTCCATCAGTTCCACATTGGTGATCTTATCATCAGTTCCACATTGGTGATCTTGTCATCAGTTCCACAATGGTGATCTTGTCATACATTTTTTTCTCCTTCTTCTTCTGCATTTGTCCTGAAAAGGACGTTTGCTACGTTGTGTCGCCGTTTACAGCAAAGCTGCGATATTTGCGCCTTTCGGCCCGACCCATCCGGTTTCAGCATGGCATTTTTGGGACCGGATTAGCCTTCCCTCTTCGATCCCTACTCTCTCAGCCAGACTGCAGTGATGCAGCCTGTTTCCAGGACCATCACTTGGAGGTGGAGTAGGGACTTCGTCAGCTCTGGTTCGCTGACGCAAGCAGTCAAGCTATGGGTCACTAACTGCATTGATGACTGTTACTGCGTCTTCGGTCCCTATTTCATCCCTTCTAGTCTACGAAAGCAGCTATTTATAAACGCTAGTGTTTCCTTGACTATGAAAAGGCATTTGACAGCGTAGACAAAGAATCACTTTAGAAACTGATGAGGCGTTATAGAGTTCCCATGAAGATCATTAATTTAATAAAGAAGACTTAGGACGACATGACATGCAGAGTTCTTCATGAAGGGCAACTTACAGACCCGTTTGGGATTAGAACGGGGGTGCGACAGATGCCTGTTGCCTCCATTTCTGTTCTTACTAGCAATAGATTCGGCTATGAAAACATTAACATCACACAACAGGAGTGGAATCTGACTAAACAGCTTGATGATCTAGATTTTGCAGATGACTTGGCTCTTCTGTCCCATAACCATAATCAGATGCAAGACAAAACGAAAATACTCGTTGAGAGGTCACAACAAGTGGGTCTGAAAATACACAGGGAAAAGACAAAGATTATGAGAACTAATGCAAGAAATGATAACAAGGTTGAACTTGAATAAATGCTACTACAAAAAGTAAAATCGTACACATATCTTGACAGCATATAGACCAAGTTGGAGGGACAGATAAAATGGAACAATACAGCCACCCATTGCCCTATCGGGAAGCAAAAACCATCATCCACAACAAGTACAAAAATCAGTGGAAGGAGGAAGGGGATATATACAGCAGAGATAACCCAATCCACCATCTAAACAGATACCAACAGACGACAATTTTCCGCCTGAGAACTGGTCACTGCAGATTACTTGGACATCTCTATCGCCTCAAGATATCCCACACGAATGAATGCCCATGTGGAACTGGTATCCAGACTCCAGAATACATTCTCCAGAACTGTCCAACCCATGATAAATTGCGACGTGCGACCTGGCCAAAGGGTGATGAGCTCCAGCAGAGGCTATGGGGCTGCCGCGCCAACCTGGAAAAGACTGTGGACTTCGTCCTAGCGACAGGCCTGAATACAAAAAAGCAAGAGGAGCTTTCATTGCATTGGGAAACATATAGAGATCAAGAGAAATCAAGTCCAACACGAAAATAAGAATATTCAACTCAAATATCAAGTCAGTCCTATTGTATGGCTCTGAAACATGGAGAACAAAAAAAAAAAAAAACAAACAAACAAAAAAAACAACAACCAAAAAGCTACATACTTTCATAAATGGGTGCTTGCGTAGAATAGAAGGATGGAAATGGTATGACAAAGTCACAAATGTGGAACTGATGACAAGAATCAGACAAGTGCCAGTGGAACAAGATATGAGAAGAAGACGCTGGCGATGGATAGGACACACATTGAGGAAACCTGTTGATAGCATTACAAAGCAGTCCTTGTTCTGGAATCCCCAGGGAAAGAGAGGCAGATGTAGATAAAAAAAAAAACTCATGGAGAAGAGAACTAGATACTTAAATGAAAATGATGAAGAAAACATAGAAAGAACTTGAGTTTATGGCATGTGACAGGAGGACTTGGCATGTGTTTGTTGAAGGCCTATGCTCCCTGAGGAGCTAAAGGGTATTAATTGAGTGTTTCCTTGGTGTTAGTTTTTGTTGTTCCCAATTGAGTGGATTTTTCATTTATAAAACGTGTACTCGCCAAAGATACATGAGAAACATTTTACCTTATAAGTTTAGCTGGACTTACAAAACCCAGATATTTTTTCCAATTTTGCCAGCCCACTGGGGTGTACAAAATAACATTATTGTTCCCGACTTCTGACAGTCGTATTCAAACGGATATATCCAGATTTTACGCAGTGCAGAATCGGAGCTCTAACATAGAGTTGTCAGATAGGATTATCATCATCATCCTTTGTAACATTCTTTTTTAGCAACCAGATGTTTCCCAATACTGGAAGTATTTTTTCTCTTTTAACTGTGAACCTCAAGAGCACGTGCCTACATCAACATCAACTATTCTCGGTGACATTTTGTTCATCCAGGAAAAAAAAACCACCAGATTCGGCGTTCACCTCACCAGTCTTTGTTTGTTAGAGGATGAACTGGGGCTAATTTGGGAAGTGAACCGGATAATATATATATATATCTATATATTCAGGGACAATTGTATTTCCAAGGGATATCACCAAGAGTAGGTAAGAGTGGGTGAGTGGCCACTGTTTTGAAAGAGTGTGTGAGTATTTTTCTTTGTTTCAGGGAATTTACTAACATTGGATTTGCTTAAACTTGTTTACTTTACTGGGTAGCATATAGTAGGAACTTGTTTACTTTACTGTATACTCTGTAACATAGTGCTAACCTTCGACCTTTGGGTTATTAACTTTTGGGTTCTTTTTCTCCATAGGGGGAGGGCGCATTTATTCTGCTATTTCATATGTATGTAAATCTGATTTTATTTGATCTATCTTCAGATAGTTGATATTGTCGAGTTTAAATGATAATAAACTACAAAGAAACTTACCTTTGTGTGTTGGTCAGACCCATACCCATTTAACCGCAGTTTTTTCACGTTTGTGTGTCTTGTATTCACATAGCTGTGTGTGTGAGTGTATATTAACTTATCTATTCTGGATAGAGAGATAAAAGCTGTCTTGCTCTAAAAGTACAGTCGTACGGATAGGCTGGAAGAGATTATCTAATCATTCCAGAGACATATTTTTTTTCTCAATTCTACCACTTGTGAAAAAATCTATTTTTATACCTTCTCGCGTATCTGTCGACATCCCCTCTATATACTCAGACGGGCAAAAATAAAACAATTAACCTTCCATACGACAGACAGTATTTCTGTGTGAAGAAAACCCAGTAGTAAGATGGACAAAATACGTAAAGTGGCTCTGTGATGATAAAAGATTAGAATTAAATATTCAAGACAACTGTGAAGGACCACCAAAGTTCAAGGCAGAAGTTGAGGCGACTATGCAGACCAAGTGCAAAGCCTGTGGACCAAATATTATAACAGTGAAGAAATAAAGTTACTGACTTTCATAAATGGATAGAATAGAAAGATTGAAGTGGTATAACAAGGTCACGAATGTGGAACTGATGACATGAACTAGACAAGTGCCAGTGGAACAAGAGACGGCAAGAACTAGACAAGTGCCAGTGGAACAAGAGATGAGAAGAAACTGCAGGTGATGGATAGGACATATGTTGAGTAAACTTGTAAAAAGGGGGAGCACTACAACAAAATGATACAGGGACAACTTTTGAAATGGCTAAAACAACCATCAAAGCCATATTCAAGTCCAAATAGGAAAAAGGGCACCCAGGTCATGTAAAAAATTATGACTATCACCAGGTCATCATTTTCCGCTTACGCAGTGGACACAGTAAGTTAAGGTACAATCTATACCACACGTACATGATTGGTACAACAGATCTCTGCAGAGATGCCAAACATCTGCTCCAGTCCTGCCCAACATACAGCAATGAACGGAGTGGCATATGGCAACAACCCACTTCTCTCAACGAAATGTTGCAATGTCAGGAACCTTGAGCTGACTGCTGCCTTTATTAGAGTCATTATTGTGGAAGAATGAGGGCAAACGAAGAAGAAGAGTAAACCTGCTGATAGCATGACAAGGCAGTCCTTGTTCTGGTAACCCCAGGAAAAGAGGCAGAGGTAGACCCAAAAAAAGCACAGAGAAGAGAACTGGAGACAGAAGTATAAATGATGAGGAACATGTGGAAAGACCTTGAGCTGATGGCACGTGACAGGAAGGCTTGGCATGTGCTTGTTGAAGTCCTACACTTCTTGGGGAGGTAAAGGGTACCGACTCACTGAAACAGACGTTATTGGAGAATTGTAAATAGACACGGTAACAAAACTGTAGAATGACACCTAGAACACATTGAATACATACTTGATGATCTACTAAAATCCATATTCATAGCTTTGCCATCAAATGTTAAGACCACCACACATTTGATCTTATGAGAGATGTGGCTTAAATATTAAGAATTATTGTGAGCAGTGAAACAAAATTTAAAAAATGGCGATGAAAAGTGCACTGTTTGTAGAAGGTAAAGATGCAAAGAATGCCAAAATCATTACAAAAATATTAATAAAAAGAGCTGCAGAAGTAAAACAGATCGATATGTATGCTTTACCAACTACACTATGGCATTGGACAAGGTGAAACGTGAAGAAATAATCACAATGATAGAAAATATCAACACTAATATCAGAGACCTGAGAATAATAAAGAACATGTACACTAATATCAGAGACCTGAGAATAATAAAGAACACGTACACTAATATCAGAGACCTGAGAATAATAAAGAACATGTACACTAATATCAGAGACCTGAGAATAATAAAGAACATGTACACTAATATCAGAGACCGGAGAATAATAAAGAACACGTACACTAATATCAGAGACCTGAGAATAATAAAGAACATGTACACTAATATCAGAGACCTGAGAATAATAAAGAACATGTACACTAATATCAGAGACCTGAGAATAATAAAGAACACGTACACTAATATCAGAGACCTGAGAATAATAAAGAACATGTACACTAATATCAGAGACCTGAGAATAATAAAGAACATGTACACTAATATCAGATACCTGAGAATAATAAAGAACATGTACACTAATATCAGAGACCTGAGAATAATAAAGAACATGTACACTAATATCAGAGACCTGATAATAATAAAGAACACGTACACTAATATCAGAGACCTGAGAATAATAAAGAACATGTACACTAATATCAGAGACCTGAGAATAATAAAGAACACGTACACTAATATCAGAGACCTGAGAATAATAAAGAACATGTACTAGAAATAAACAGGAGCTTTAAGAATTGCCAGCCAAATAAGAATGTTTCAGCATGAGGCATAGGCGGTTATCATATGTGTGGCATTAAGCAGCATGGATCCACAAATGCAGCTGGTTTTCCAGCAGGAAATCTACACAAAACATTTCATGTGCTCCAGCAGGAAATCTTCACAAAAACACTTCATGTGCTCCAGCAGGAAATCTACACAAAACACTTCATGTGCTCCAGCAGGAAATCTTCACAAAAACACTTCATGTGCTCCAGCAGGAAATCTACACAAAACACTTCATGTGCTCCAGCAGGAAATCTTCACAAAAACACTTCATGTGCTCCAGTAGGAAATCTACACAAAACACTTCATGTGCTCCAGCAGGAAATCTTCACAAAAACACTTCATGTGCTCCAGCAGGAAATCTACACAAAACACTTCATGTGCTCCAGCAGGAAATCTTCACAAAAACACTTCATGTGCTCCAGCAGGAAATCTTCACAAAACACTTCATGTGCTCCAGCAGGAAATCTTCACAAAAACACTTCATGTGCTCCAGCAGGAAATCTTTACAAAAACACTTCATGTGCTCCAGCAGGAAATCTTCACAAAAACACTTCATGTGCTCCAGCAGGAAATCTTCACAAAAACACTTCATGTGCTCCAGCAGGAAATATTCACAAAACACTTCATGTGCTCCAGCAGGAAATCTTTACAAAAACACTTCATGTGCTCCAGCAGGAAATCTTCACAAAACACTTCATGTGCTCCAGCAGGAAATCTTCACAAAAACACTTCATGTGCTCCAGCAGGAAATCTTCACAAAAACACTTCATGTGCTCCAGCAGGAAATCTTCACAAAAACACTTCATGTGCTCCAGCAGGAAATCTTCACAAAAACACTTCATGTGCTCCAGCAGGAAATATTCACAAAACACTTCATGTGCTCCAGCAGGAAATCTTTACAAATACACTTCATGTGCTCCAGCAGGAAATCTTCACAAAAACACTTCATGTGCTCCAGCAGGAAATCTTCACAAAAACACTTCATGTGCTCCAGCAGGAAATCTTCACAAAAACACTTCATGTGCTCCAGCAGGAAATCTTCACAAAACACTTCATGTGCTCCAGCAGGAAATATTCACAAAAACACTTCATGTGCTCCAGCAGGAAATCTTCACAAAAACACTTCATGTGCTCCAGCAGGAAATCTTCACAAAACACTTCATGTGCTCCAGCAGGAAATATTCACAAAAACACTTCATGTGCTCCAGCAGGAAATCTTCACAAAACACTTCATGTGCTCAAGCAGGAAATCTTCACAAAAAAACTTCATTTTCTCCAGCAGGAAATCTTCACAAAAACACTTCATGTGCTCCAGCAGGAAATCTTCACAAAAACACTTCATGTGCTCCAGCAGGAAATCTTCACAAAAACACTTCATGTGCTCCAGCAGGAAATCTTCACAAAACACTTCATGTGCTCCAGCAGGAAATATTCACAAAAACACTTCATGTGCTCCAGCAGGAAATCTTCACAAAAACACTTCATGTGCTCCAGCAGGAAATCTTCAGAAAAACACTTCATGTGCTCCAGCAGGAAATCTTCACAAAAACACTTCATGTGCTCCAGCAGGAAATCTTCACAAAACACTTCATGTGCTCAAGCAGGAAATATTCACAAAAACACTTCATGTGCTCCAGCAGGAAATCTTCACAAAAACACTTCATGTGCTCCAGCAGGAAATCTTCACAAAAACACTTCATGTGCTCCAGCAGGAAATCTTCACAAAAACACTTCATGTGCTCCAGCAGGAAATCTTCACAAAAACACTTCATGTGCTCCAGAAGTTTTGGTCACTAGCAGTTTATTTTACTTGATGAGGTTGCCAATCCCATGCATGCCTTTCATTTCTCACTACTTATGACATTCCTAAGGGTACAGAGGTTCCATACTTAACTCTCCCCTCATAGGACCCTCACCCTGCCCAAAAAAAAACTTCTATCATAGTGAATGAAGATAATATTTACATGTTTAATTAGGTTTTTTTTTTGTTGTTGCTATTAACTGTTCTTACATTATAAACCTTCATTGCAACATTCACTATCAGTTAACTGTGGAAGGCAGCATAAATGCCTGATATGACAAAACATGACAGAATGGACAATAAGATAAAGAGATGACCAATTCACATGATCTAATTTGCAAATACCCCTGTAGGGTAGAGTCCCTCAAACTCATGGTATTACACCACTCTGCAGGCCTGGTATATCATATAAATGTTGAGCTTGCAGGGTTGGTGTACCTTTCTGGGTTTGCAAAATAGCACTGGAGTGGAAACACGGCCCCAAATAAAGAAGGGGGAAAAAAAGACTAAAATCTTGAATCAACGGGGACAGATACAAACAAAACAAACATGTAATGCATGGTGCATTATTTAAAACCATTTTAATGAAAATGTATATACCCATGTACAATTGGTATGTATCGGAAAATCCAGTGTTACAAAATATTTAAGCAATTTAAAAACACATTTTGTAGTGTAAACAGATAATAATGTCATTATTTGTTTACAGTAATTTCAACGTCAATGAAAATGGATTAACTCTTTCTACCCCACAAATCGTACAGTGCGCCATAATATAGTACAATACTCTCCTAAGAGCTGCTTGATATGGTTATAGTCAGATTTACTAATGCACTTTGCAGGCCACACTATTTAAAACAATTATACGTGGCATATAACAGGACTTCCAAAATGTTAGAAAATTCTTCTGCTAATTTATTAAAATGTTATAAACACTATGAATCTTCAATTCACATGTGAAGTCAGTCCTATTGTGTGGCTTTTAAACATGGAGGAAAAAAAAACACAACCAATAAAAAATAAACAAAAATATTTTAAACACACGCTTTTAATGCACTAAGAACCCAAAAATAATTTTTTCAAGGAGTTTATATCTTGCAGTCAAAATATGTAACATCAAATTGACAAAAAGCGTGGGGCGCTTACAATCAATTTCTTCAATTTGAAGGCCATCTAGAGATCGAACTCGACTTTCCCTTCATTCATAATTTTATAATTTCAATTAATTCCCTTGATTTAGCTGGACACTTGTTTGGGTACTGCCTTGTTTTACGCATAGAAAAAAGTAAAGCACACCATGTACTCTTGAATTTTTAATTAACTTGATTATGGCTCCTGATTTGTTTACATTTCTTTACGAAAAGTTTTAACTACTCATAATGTCATAATTATAATATTAAATTATTAATAATTGACTGATTATTGTATTGTCATCGGGAATACACAACTACGCCAAGTTTCAGAGCTATTGCTCATCTGGAAGTGATTGAGAAATCGATTGCAAGATTTGAAAGTGACATGAAAGTGACATACAAGTGAAGTTAAATAAAAGCGTGTTAAAATGCTGCAGACTTTCATAAATCGATGCTTGCGTAGAATAGAAGTATTGACGTGGTATGACAAGATCACTAATGTGTGACTGATGACAAGAACTAGACCAACTGCCAGTGAAACAAGAGATGAGAAGACATGGAGATGGATAGGACGCACATTGAGGAAACATGTTGATAGCACTATCAGACAGTCTGTGTTCTGGAATCAGCAGGGAGGCTAAGGAACACATGGATAAGAGAACTGGAGATCAACACGAAAGGGATGAAGATGACATGGAAAGATCTTGAGCTGATGGCACGTGACAGGAAATCTTGGCATACGTCTGTTGAAGGATGTCACGTGACAGGAAGTCTTGGCATACGTCTGTTGAAGGCCTCTGCTTTTTATGAGACCTGTGGGAGAAAATGGCATCCATTTTGGTGCCTAGATAATACCTTAACACTGCTCGTGACACAAAGAGATTACATCTAATTTGACATGCCAGATTGGATTTGACAGAAAAAATGTCCCCTTTTTACACGCTTTTTGTCAATTTGACGTTACATTTTTAGACTGAAAGCTATAATCTCCTTGAAAAATTATTTGTAGCTTTTTAGTGCATTAAAAGCGTGTGTTTAAAATATTTTTTTAATTATTTATGCAGCACAATACTACACTGATACTTTCATGAAATCCTGCACTTCATCCAGCATAAAATTAGGCTCTATCATCCTCTCTCTTTCTCCAGTCTGTCTTGTCTAATATGTTAGGAAGTGTCGTGAAACATTCTAAATCCACATATACAAATTAAAAGGTAAATGTAAAGCCTAACACATAAATTCAATAAAAGGGAAAGAAGAATGGTAAAGAACAGTGCTGTCACAATGACTGTACTCGAGATCCCCCTTTTTCTGCTTCGTCTGCATATTCTCACGCTTTCACGTTTACTAGTAAAGCCTACAGCAGCATACACGCGTTTCAACAAAACAATAAAACGTGTACTGTATTTCTAAGAAAACCTTGAGCTAGGCACACTGCGTAATGACCTAAATTAATACTTCCATTAATTTCATTTTATACACTACGTTAACATAAACGGAAGGACAGATGGAATTAGGAGAGAGAGGGCTGAATGGGGGGAACGCATGCAACACTAACACGCGTCTCGCGATATACAATTAATGCCACCCTCCCCGCGCGAAAGGCATGAAGCACTAACTTTTTTTTCAAATGGACAGTGATAAAAAACACTACAACTACGAGGGTTAGGTTTAAAAACCTGTAAAATGCTTATTAGTAAACATGACATTATACTGGTTTACGTTTGAAAGCCTGACAGTACAGCAGACACCCTAAAGTTTGGAAGTGAGGAGGTGGCAACAGCACGACTATCCTAGAAGAAAATACATATTTTGAACGCAGCCACTTAGCTCCCTTAAAACTTATATATTTGGGTTCCTTAGGACTTGCTGACAAAGAATATGTTAAGTGTTACGCAAATAGTCTAGGAATTATCAAATTATAGCCAAAAGAAAATAGTGAGGATGTCGGACAGCACCAAATCATAATCGCACAGTGGCATGTTTTGAAACCACCATTTTACGGGAAATAGGCCAACAAGTTACATCCTATTTGATTGGCGGGAATGATATGTAAGGCTAAACATGATTAGTTGGACTGCAAATACAATTTTTGGTTGTTAGGGGAAACGTAGGAAGGATAAATTTTTTCAAAAGCTTTGTAAACATGGCCCTATTGGCTAGAACCGTTGATATAGTCCATTAGGAGCGTTTGTTCAGTGCCACATTTTGAAATAAACTTACTAAGAAACAGTGCGTTGAGCTCCAGTGCATATTTTTCTAAATAAAAGCCTGGGACAGAGGCAGATCGGAATTTGTGCCATTATTCATCGCCAGTCAACGTATTTGTGTATTATTCCCACGAATTGTGGTAAGCTTGACATATTTGATATCTTTTTGATGAAAATTGAATGTGAATTGATAATTTATGTCTGTATATGTGTGTGGTTCAGTAGCAAACATGAGGCAAAGCCTAGATATTGCTCCAACCTGAACAAAACTTGTCGGAGAGAAGTATATCTGCATGGGATCGCCAAATAGTACACTGACACCTATCTTATTGACTAGAAGGAACTAATGCTGGAATTGCAGAGGCGTAGTAACCATTAGGGAGAAGAATACTGGTGTAAATTGTTTCAGATGAAGCTAGCAGTTGGCCTACCGCTCTGAACTCAGTGTTTGTTATGTATTGTGTTCAGTGTGGAAATAGATTATAAATTAGTTCTGAAGTAGGAGGTACAACCTTCTTGTTTCAGGGGACCGTGGTCCTAAATTATTGAAGCAGCACCTGGTCTGAGTTTTGCTGAATCCAGAGGCTGACAGCATACTCCTTGGTCCAGATAGCGACCAGTGAGGTGTCTCAAGAATACAGTGAAGCCATCGAGCAGAGGAGACCTTTTCCTGCCGCCATCACAGCAGATAAGATTCTGTGGCCAGAGCAGCTCAACATTATGTGCCCCCTCTAAAATTTACATTATATTAAACATAGAGGGACAATAAATCGTTTTAAATGACAGGAACTGTGAACTTTTCCCAATACTATTTCCATCATAAACAAACACTTGAAGTCATGATGACAAACAGCAACCTAGCTTGAAAAAAGCCAGTATTACCTCATAGTACTACTTCACAACTTACACACATAGGATAATAATAATAAAATATGTCAATACAAAGATCATCTCTATAAAATGTGTACATATAACTTGTGATTACATTTGATTGTGATTCCTGGTTCACTGTGTAGTTGAATCAGGATATCTATTATTGAAAGGAATTAATACATATATTTTTAAACTTTACACTTGACTCATTTAAGATAGTCTTATAGAGTGTTATATGTGTGTGAGTGTCACAGTGTAGTAAAGTGTTGTGGAATAAATTAAATTGTTTATCTGTCTGTTGTTGTTGTGACTTCTTCTTCTTCGATCCTTAACCACCGACCGTCAAAGCAGTCAGTGGCCATCACGCCTAGTGGCGTCTTGTAGGGCAACGACAAATTGATTCCACTTTGCTCGGTCGGTGGCCATCCTTCGTACAGTGCCCCAACTCTGGTTCATTCTTTGCATCTCAGCCTCCACAGTCCTCCGCCAAGTTGTTTTTGGTCGGCCTCTCTTTCGCTTTCCTTCAGGGGTCCAAAGCATAGCTGTTCTTGTGATGGCATCGGGGTCTCTTCTGAGGACATGACCAACCCAGCTCCAGCGTCTGCCAGCTATGATGGTGTGCATGTCCTCTTGCTTGCTACGAGTAAGCAGATCTTGGCTGGTGATGGTATTCGGCCAAAGATTCGGTGAATTTTTCTTAGGCATGTTGTGTGAAAAGAGGACAATTTTGACATTTCCTTCTCTGTGACTCTCCAGCATTCCGCACCATAGAGAAGCACAGAAAGCACGCAACTCTGGTATAATCTTAATTTTGTGCTTGTGCTGTATTGGGAGGACTTCCAGATGTTATTTAGGCTAAAGAAGGCTGTTCTTGCCTTATTCATTCTGATGTTGATGTCTTTGCCTGCCCCACCGTCTGGTGTTACTATGCTTCCTAGGTATGTGAAATTATCTGTCTGTACCAGTTGCTGATTCCTTACTGATATGGGCTCAGGGTTGCTCACATTGAGCGTCATGACCTCAGACTTCTTTAAATTGATGTTCAAGCCCACCTGCTGGCTAAATTTATTAAGTCAATCCGTTTTTTCCTGGATGTGTTGATGTGAATGTGCCAGCAGTGCAATGTCATCTGCATATTCCAGATCTTCCAATCTTACCCTTCATCATTTTCATAACCCTAGACATTCAACGTAGTCATCACAATATTCCAGAATAATTCTGACTGAGGTATAAATGTGGTAGCAAGTAAGGTTATCTGTAAAACACTACACTTATTAGATACAGATACCTTCACAGCTGATCTCAGTCAGTACACTAAGTCCCCTATAAATATTTATAACATCCCACTTCACCACATATATTGGGGTCTCGCTCCCGGGATATTGAACTTTCTCCTATTAGATATATTGGGAATAATAAGAATTTAAAAGGTATCCTTGGGTGAAAATAAATAAGGTTGAGCTCTCAGTGCCAGTGGTTGTCCTTAGATAATTATTGATAGATTGAATTGTTTACATTTGCCTGTTAGACAATGGCCGACTTGGCAAAATTTCGATCTGCTGCTGTGCAGACTGCTAAAGAGTTAGGAATGGACGGGCAAGTTATGATTGCCTATGTCACTACGGAATGTGACAAATATATTGAACGTGAAGAAAGAAAATTTGAAGCCGAAAGAAGATTAGAATCTGAAAGATTAGAAAAAGAGGCTGAAAGAAAGTTAGAGGCTGAAAAAGAAATTAAGAGGCTGCAGATTGAGGCTGACAAAGAGGCTAGAGCATTGGAGGCGGATCGTGAGGCGGAAATAAAGAGGCTCCAGTTGGAAGAGAAAAAGGCTGAAAGGGAAGCAGAAGAAAAAAGATTGACTGCCGAAAGGGAAGACAAGAGATTAGCTGCAGAGAGGGAAGCAGAAAAGGAGGAGAAGAGATTACAAAGGGAACATGAGTTACGACTAAGGGAGTTTGAGTTTCAGGGCCATGCTCCTGAAAATGGTGCCAGTCCCTTTACCTCCGATGCTACTGCTAGTCAGGGAGCCTCAACCTCAGCTATGAACTTTCATTTAGATCATTTTGTTGAGAAAGACGATGATATCGAGAGCTATCTAAATAGATATGAACTATTAGCTACAACGTATGGGTTAGAGAGAGAAAGGTGGAGCTTAAAGTTATCTCAAGGACTTCGTGGTGCAGCTTATGAAGTTTTTGCCAAAATGAGCAGAGGTGATCAAGAAAATTATGACATGCTAAAGCAGGCTCTTTTGTTAAGATATGAAAAGAACGCAGAATTTTATAGAAAAAAACTTAGGAATGCTAAACTACTGTCAGGTGAAACCTATCACCAGTTCTCTGCACGGTTAGAGACATACTTGGAGAAATGGACTTCTCTGGGGAAAACCCAAGATCTTAAGGAAATGGTCCTTATAGAACAACTAAGAGAGTCCATGGCTCCAGACCTGAGAAAGTTTCTCATGGAACAAGGTGCAGAGAGACTGGGTGAGTTACTAAATGTTGCAGAAAGGTATCAAGCAGCTCAGGCAGAGGTATCAGGTAATAAAAGGAAACAGGTAGATAATTTTAAGGCACCACAGAACTTTAATAAATTTGATCCTAGAGATCAAAACAAAGGTAAGCACCAGTTTGATAGGCCACGGTATGACAATAAAAATAAAACCCCACAATTCGATGAAAGGAAATATGATGAAAGAAAATCTTTCAACCAAGGAAGGAGGTGGTGTAAAAATTGTCAGATGGACAATCATGATACTGACCGTTGTAGAAGGAAACCTGTGTATATGGCCACCCTTCAGGTCAGGTCAACCTCAAGAAAGGAGGAGGATATTCTGATAGATACCATTCCAGATGAGATGAGGAAGGCACAGGCTGGGGATAAGACCCTCAAGCCTTGTTTCAGGAAATTGTCAACTTCTCATACACCTCCAGGCAAGGGAGATTTTTACATGAAAAACAAGTTGATTTACAGGAAGGCCGGAACTAAATCCAATGGTCACGGACAGTTGGTTCTTCCAAAGACATATAGGGCAGAATTAATAAGGAGCCTACATGTGAAACAAGATGGGGACCATGAGAAAATTGGTACCATCATCCAAAAGGTGGCTCACAATTATTATTGGCCCAAGGCAAGGTGGGACATTGAGAATTTTGTAGAAAGGTGTAGCATAGCACATGAGGGAACACCCACAAGTGGGAACATTGATCAGGACCTGGACACGCCAAAGGGCAAACTTAGGCCTGACAATACAAAGAAATTTAAATTTGATAAAGTGGACCAAATGGAATGGGAAGCCCCTTTTCACGGACAAGCTTCAATTAACTGTTTTACAATGGCCACTATGCAGCGAGTGCAAAAAGATGTCTTACCCCAGGATAAGCCGAAAATTCCTCAATCGGACTTAAACAAACTGGAGGAAGAGGATGTAGAGAGGAAATCTCTCATCAAGAATTCTAAGTGGGGAGAAAGCCCCAAGAAAAAAATTGGTAGCGGTCGTTTTGTGCATGATAATTCTGGGAAGAAAAAATCATCACTATAGAGCTTCGAGTGGAAGAGACCATACCGGTGCATGGACAAAGAGGTCCACAAAATTAAAGGTCCATATGAAGCGCTGTTAAGAACGTGGACTGATGAAAAGGCAGAGGAAAATATTATATCCTCATACCAATATGTGAATGAGCTGACCACTCGTTTAAAAACTGGCTGGAAACTTGCCAATGAAAATTTGAGACAAGCCAGGAAGAAACATGCTGCCTATTATAACAGGAAAGCTAAAGACAGAGATTTGGCTGTGGGAGAGAAGGTACTGCTTCTTCTACCCGGTAGTCAGAATAAGTTACAAATTGGATGGCAAGGTCCATATACAGTTCTAGAGAAGGTGCCTAGAACCAATTATAAGATAGATAAGAAGGGGAAAGAAAAAATCTATCATGTGAATCTCCTGAAGAAATACTTGGAAAGACTAAATCAGGAAGAGACACACTTGTTGACCTTGTCCATTGCCATGGAGATGAAAAAGGAACCACTTTCATCATTTGAATATCCATTACACCCCTGTGAGACAGCGGCACAGGTGAAAATCAGTACACATTTAACGAAAAATCAGAAAGAGAGAGTGAAACAGGTTCTAGATGATCATGCAGAGGTGTTAACAGACCGACCGGGGCATACAAACTTATTGGAATATGATATGAAACTGATAGACCCCACACCTGTCTGTATGAAACCCTATTCGATTCCTTTTGCTAAGGAGAAAGCTTTGAAGGAAGAGATAGACTATTTGTTGAAGTAAGGAATTATTTCACACAGTGAATCTTCGTATAGTTCCAGTGTGGTACTCTTAAGGAAACCCTCTGGAGAACATAGACTCTGTATAGATTACAGGAGACTGAATGCTATCACAGAAGGACAGGTGGATCCATTGCCGGATACAAATCAGTTGTTTGCCAGGCTAAATAAAGCTAAATATTTCTCAAAAGTGGATCTGAGTAAAGGATACTATCAGATTCCAGTAAAGCCTGAGGTTAGACCATACCTAGCTTTTAGTACCTCAGAGGGACACTATGAGTTTAACAGATTGCCATTTGGATTGAAGAATGCGCCTAGTGTCTTCTCTAGAATGATGAGAAAATTGTTGGATCCTCTGAATAACCCATGCATCACAAATTTCATGGATGATATCCTTATAGCAACAGAAACATTTGAGGAACACATTGACTCTCTGAACATGCTGTTTAATCGACTTAGAGAGGCGAATTTAACAGCCCGATCAACCAAATGTTGCGTTGGATGTAAAGAATTAGAATTCTTGGGACACACAGTCCATCAGGGAAACATGACCCCTGATCCCAAGAACTTAGAGAAACTAAAGAAAACCCCGAGACCACTAACCAAGAAAGACGTGAGATCCTTTGTCTCATTATGTGGTTTCTACCAAAAGTATATCAAAAACTTTAATTCCATATGTGCACCGTTAACTGATTTGACACGTAAAGGAAATCCAGATCGAATTACATGGACATCACAATGTGAAATGGCTTACCAGGAATTGAAGGAAAAGCTCACAAGCAAACCTATTTTGAAATTACCTGACTTAAGTCAAGAATTCATTGTAAGGACGGATGCCAGTAATATCAGGTTAGGTGCGACCCTGTTACAGAAATCAGATGCATTGGATGGGGAATTAAGCCCAGTGGCATATGCTAGCAGAAAGTTGAATAAAGCTGAAACCAATTACTCAACTAGCCAAAAAGAATGTCTTGCAGTAATATGGGCGATAAAGAAATTCAATATTTATTTGTATGGGAAGGCATTCAAGTTGCAAACGGATCACAAACCCTTGTCGTTTCTAGCGCAGGCTAGGCATGAAAATTCTCGGTTAGTCAGATGGTCCTTACTTATGCAGCCATTTGAGTTTAGCATAGAGTATATTTCTGGAAAAACAAATCTGGGAGCGGATTTTTTAAGCCGCCATCCGTGTGATGAGAATCACCGTAAGCCCCAGAAATAATAATAAATTTCTCTATGTGTATATAGAAGTATAGACTGACATATAACGTCTGTTTTAAGAGGGGAGAATTTGTCGTGAAACATTCTAAATCCACATATATAAATTAAAAGGTAAATGTAAAGCCTAACACATAAATTCAATAAAAGGGAAAGAAGAATGGTAAAGAACAGTGCTGTCACAATGACTGTACTCGAGATCCCCCTTTTTCTGCTTCGTCTGCATATTCTCACGTTTTCACGTTTACTAGTAAAGCCTACAGCAGCATACACGCGTTTCAACAAAACAATAAAACGTGTACTGTATTTCTAAGAAAACCTTGAGCTAGGCACACTGCGTAATGACCTAAATTAATACTTCCATTAATTTCATTTTATACACTACGTTAACATAAACGGAAGGACAGATGGAATTAGGAGAGAGAGAGGGCTGAACGGGGGGGAACGCATGCAACACTAACACGCGTCTCGCGATATACAATTAATGCCACCCTCCCCGCGCGAAAGGCATGAAGCACTAACTTTTTTTTCAAATGGACAGTGATAAAAAACACTACAACTACGAGGGTTAGGTTTAAAAACCTGTAAAATGCTTATTAGTAAACATGACATTATACTGGTTTACGTTTGAAAGCCTGACAGTACAGCAGACACCCTAAAGTTTGGAAGTGAGGAGGTGGCAACAGCACGACTATCCTAGAAGAAAATACATATTTTGAACTCAGCCACTTAGCTCCCTTAAAACTTATATATTTGGGTTCCTTAGGACTTGCTGACAAAGAATATGTTAAGTGTTACGCAAATAGTCTAGGAATTATCAAATTATAGCCAAAAGAAAATAGTGAGGATGTCGGACAGCACCAAATCATAATCGCACAGTGGCATGTTTTGAAACCACCATTTTACGGGAAATAGGCCAACAAGTTACATCCTATTTGATTGGCGGGAATGATATGTAAGGCTAAACATGATTAGTTGGACTGCAAATACAATTTTTGGTTGTTAGGGGAAACGTAGGAAGGATAAATTTTTTCAAAAGCTTTGTAAACATGGCCCTATTGGCTAGAACCGTTGATATAGTCCATTAGGAGCGTCTGTTCAGTGCCACATTTTGAAATAAACTTACTAAGAAACAGTGCGTTGAGCTCCAGTGCATATTTTTCTAAATAAAAGCCTGGGACAGAGGCAGATCGGAATTTGTGCCATTATTCATCGCCAGTCAACGTATTTGTGTATTATTCCCATGAATTGTGGTAAGCTTGACATATTTGATATCTTTTTGATGAAAATTGAATGTGAATTGATAATTTATGTCTGTATATGTGTGTGAGTTCAGTAGCAAACATGAGGCAAAGCCTAGATATTGCTCCAACCTGAACAAAACTTGTCGGAGAGAAGTATATCTGCATGGGATCGCCAAATAGTACACTGACACCTATCTTATTGACTAGAAGGAACTAATGCTGGAATTGCAGAGGCGTAGTAACCATTAGGGAGAAGAATACTGGTGTAAATTGTTTCAGATGAAGCTAGCAGTTGGCCTACCGCTCTGAACTCAGTGTTTGTTATGTATTGTGTTCAGTGTGGAAATAGATTATAAATTAGTTCTGAAGTAGGAGGTACAACCTTCTTGTTTCAGGGACCGTGGTCCTAAATTATTGAAGCAGCACCTGGTCTGAGTTTTGCTGAATCCAGAGGCTGACAGCATACTCCTTGGTCCAGATAGCGACCAGTGAGGTGTCTCAAGAATACAGTGAAGCCATCGAGCAGAGGAGACCTTTTCCTGCCGCCATCACAGCAGATAAGATTCTGTGGCCAGAGCAGCTCAACATTATGTGCCCCCTCTAAAATTTACATTATATTAAACACAGAGGGACAATAAATCGTTTTAAATGACAGGAACTGTGAACTTTTCCCAATACTATTTCCATCATAAACAAACACTTGAAGTCATGATGACAAACAGCAACCTAGCTTGAAAAAGCCAGTATTACCTCATAGTACTACTTCACAACTTACACACATAGGATAATAATAATAAAATATGTCAATACAAAGATCATCTCTATAAAATGTGTACATATAACTTGTGATTACATTTGATTGTGATTCCTGGTTCACTGTGTAGTTGAATCAGGATATCTATTATTGAAAGGAATTAATACATATATTTTTAAACTTTACACTTGACTCATTTAAGATAGTCTTATAGAGTGTTATATGTGTGTGAGTGTCACAGTGTAGTAAAGTGTTGTGGAATAAATTAAATTGTTTATCTGTCCGTTGTTGTTGTGACTTACCCTTCATCATTTTCATAACCCTAGACATTCAACGTAGTCATCACAATATTCCAGAATAATTCTGACTGAGGTATAAATGTGGTAGCAAGTAAGGTTATCTGTAAAACACTACACTTATTAGATACAGATACCTTCACAGCTGATCTCAGTCAGTACACTAAGTCCCCTATAAATATTTATAACATCCCACTTCACCACAGGAAGACGAAGCTCTGTACAAGGAACAATAAACACAGAAGCAAATTGTTACAGCAGTACAAGAAACATACATTTGAGTGAAATACATTTTTAGCTGCATCTGCTTTTAACCTGAGATCAAATGCTATGCATCTATAGGGCCGGTTTTTGAAGCGTTAAACAAATTGATTTGTGTATGTGTGTCGGGGGGGGGGGAAGGGAGGGGGGGGGGGGGGGGGTAGCAAAGAAAAGAAGGAAGCGCTCATAAGTCATTTTGTGACATGGAAAGATCTTGAGCTCATCTTGAGCACAAGACAGGAACGAACGAACGAAATCTTTATTTCACCAGGGTAAAGAAATAGGCATAATTGCCTTTTTACATGTCTGCCCTGCAATAAATAACTGTTACGTGCAGTCTTTGATATCTTACAATATTATACATAGGTAATTTTTTAGTGCTTAAGGGAAAGTCATTATTGAGTTCCTTCCCTTGAACTCCGCGGATAAATACATTTTACTGCGATTTATTCGTTGTTTGGGTAATAATAGATTGTTCTTGCTTCAGAATATCTATGGCCTGAATTTATGTGTATTGTTTGTCTGAGTAGGACAAGTCTGTCTTATATCTGTATATCTTTACATATCTAAGTCGAACTATATGTTCTGTTGTCTCTAGAGAGGTCAAAGGCTATTCGGCGGATGTGTGGCTTGAGTGGTGTGATTTGGCTTCGTCCTGATAGGGAATGTGTGTGTTTTGCTATGTCGGCTTGATGCCTTGAAAAAGTGATCTCAGTGGTTTTGGGGAAAGTGATAGTCGTCTAGACCTATCGTGTATGCTTTACCCCAGTGTTTATTCATCTTGCCAAGGAATGGCAGTTTCATATTCCCTCTACCAAGGTAATCAAAGATACTCTTATGAACTCTCGATCGAAGCCACCATTGTCGATAATTACGATTTGAATGTTTAAGAGAATATATTTGACTCGATGAAAAAACGACTTCGATTCCTAGCAGCACTATATTCTGTAGAATGCAGTCTATTGTTCATGACCAAATCTACAGAGCAACGAAATGTTGTATGAATGACTAACTTTAGAACAGATTCATTATCTGTATTCAAACGTGAGTGACAGTTCACGAGTGGAGCCATCTTGGAACCAAAACATGTAGGACTTTCAAGAAGAGAAAAGGGATGCCCGTATTATCGCTTGATCAGTCCAGAGATCACTGCTACACATGAGAACCCATTGTTAGCGGTTCAATATTATTATATGGAAAAATATGTGCTGAACATTATGTTGAAGAATCGTTGCTAAACGAGATTAGGTTTAGAAGTCATCTGAAATATTGTTTACAAGCTGACGTGCTCAGTCAGTGACGTCAGATGATATATGTATGGGCGATACTGAGTGCTTGGCTATTGACAGTCCATTATACCATTATTCTACATGAGTGCCCATGTAACATTGCAAGACCATTTGTCCACTGTACTATGATGTATTATGGCAACCTGTGATTTGTCACTATCTGTGCTGTCGAGTGTGTACGTCCAATTAAACTTTAGAAAAGGTACACAGTCGTTGGTGTCGATGACTTCCGGTCATACATGAGTGTGAGAAGAGAACATTTGTCAACAACACGAACCCTTATCATCATTCGCACATTATACACTCCATCCATGTCTACACAACACTGCGTAGGTCAAGTTGACATTCCATACACTACAGTGGGGCAGGCAACACCATAGGGATCTTGTCAACTGATGATGATAGACGCCTGTCTTCCCGCCTAGGAGTGTTCTGGTGTACTTTATCAACATATATTATATCCAACTAAATATCAACTTTATCAACTGGTGGACCAGCTTTTCTGGGTTTGACCTCGCAGAAATTCAGAAGTCAACAGATTACCGATACCAGACCGTTTCCTGTGGCTGATACGACACACTTGCAGTATTGGTTTGCTCTTTGTCAACGCTTCGTCACGTGACCTGTCAAGTGAATGCAGTATGTAGGTCAGCGTTGTTGACATTTTTTACATTAGACATTATAGAGTTTCACAGAACAGTTGGATCAATTCTTGTCAGTGTTAACAGAAAGACAGTATTTGTGAACTAAGAAGTCCTGGTTTCATCGATGGATCTTCTTGTTTGCCATATATGAACTTTAATATTTAAGGCCAGAATGTTTAATTGAATAAAGTGGCAGTTTGTTTGTTTTCATGAAAAATAACTTTGCCATTACTGTAAGACTGAGCCTATTTTGCAACAC
This sequence comes from Oreohelix idahoensis, assembly GCA_024509875.1. Lineage (NCBI taxonomy): Eukaryota > Metazoa > Mollusca > Gastropoda > Stylommatophora > Oreohelicidae > Oreohelix > Oreohelix idahoensis. The sequence goes on from JAMPIV010000532.1 coordinate 83,344, forward strand.
ATACTATCATACACATAATTTATATATATTTATGTTTACATGTTATTTGTTTGTATAGTATGTTAGTTTCTATGTCAGCGGGTTGTGTTTAAGGTTGGGCGGCGTCCTCACAACAGAGTATCCCACGTCATAGAGGGTCCGTTGTGGGCGTTTTCTATAGGTGCAATTTTCTTGATTGAAAATTTGCTGCGACAACTGTTGCTTTTGTGTTAGCTGTGAAGTCTGTAATTATTGTTATTTTTGTAATATTTCTTTGTTCTTTAGTTTTGTTTTGATTTGTTTGTAATTTGTTGGTCTAACCTTTTCTATCTTTCAGTTCTATTCATAATTTATATTCATATATTGTGACGTCATTTGTGTTGTTATTCTTTGCAGATTCAGTGATTATCTTCATTGATTTCCCTATTTGATTTATTTTGATTTCTGCAAACGTTCTTGTATTGTCAGTCCTATTTGTACTTTATGTATTCTGTTGGTTGACATATGTTTTATATGGGTATATTTCATAAGACACAATTGCCTGTGCACTGCACTTGGATTATGGTATAGACCAGTACCTGATTATTATTACTATTATACAAGACCTTATTAAAGGCTTGTGACCCACAGATATTGGGATAGTATACTGATTAATCAGGTCATTGAGAACTTGGGGTATTATTATTGATTCAGGTGATTAGTATTATTGTTAGGCATCATGTCTACTCTAGATTATTTCATTACTCAAGGGAAAGCTCTTGATAAGACTGGTCAACAATTAGAACAATGGGCAGTTGCTCAATATGACAAAGCATTAGCTGCAGAAGAGAAAAGATTAGCTGCAGAAGAAAGAAAAGCTATGGCGGAAGAGAAAAGATTAGAAAAAGAAGCTGAGGCTGCTGCTGAACAAAAGAAATTGCAGATGCAGGTAGAGGAAAGGAGATTTGAAGCTGAACAAAAAAAATTGGAAAGAGAAGCTGCGGCTGAACAAAAAAGATTAGACAGTGAAGCTGAACAAAAAAGATTAGACAGTGAAGCTGAACAAAAAAGATTAGACAGGGAAGCTGAACAAAAAAAATTGGAAAGAGAAGCTGCGGCTGAACAAAAAAGATTAGACAGTGAAGCTGAACAAAAAAAATTGGAAAGAGAAGCTGCGGCTGAACAAAAAAGATTAGACAGGGAGGCTGAACAAAAAAGATTAGATGCTGAAGAGAAAAAAGCAATAAGAGAACATGAATTTGAGTTGGAGAAATTGAGATTGACAAGTATGAGTAATGTTAATCAGGCATCTAGTGGTAATGGTAAACCTTCTACTTACAAGGTTAAGGTTCCACCGTTCAATCAGTCCAGTGACGATATTACATTCTGGCTGGATAGATTTGAACGTTCTTGTCGTACACATAATGTGGATAAATCACAATACGCTAATCAATTATCAGAAAACTTGAAAGGTGAATCTTTGACTAGATTATGCCTTGTAGGAGAAGCAGATAAGGATAATTATGATGTCATTAGGGCGGCTTTGATAAAAAAATATCAGCTAAGTGAGGAAGGCTATCGCCTTTTATTTAAGACGATGGTACCTGAGACGGGGGTAGAATTCTCAGAATTCACTGCAAAGGCACGTCTCACAGTTGATCGTTGGATTGAGCTTTCCAAAACGGAAAAAACGTATGAAGGACTTATGGATTTGTTGCTCAGAGATAAGATTATGTCATGTGTGAACAACCTTTCCTTGAATTTATACATGAGCGTAAACCTAAATCTCTAAAAGAAATGGAAGAATATTGTTCCCAATATGTCACTGCACACCCCGACGTGACTTTTGGCAACACTAAGATTAAGGAGAGTATGCCAGTTGCTTCAGCAACACCATACAATCCCAATTATTCACACAGATTTCAGGGACCTCAAAACAGATTTGAAAAAAAAGGTAACCATAATAGTTATCAAAACCAAGGTAACCAATCATTTCAGGGTTCTTCTTCAAAGAACTGGAGACGACCTGATAGCTCTCGACACAGGGGTGGTCATAATTATAGGAATTTCCGTAGAGGAAGTAATTATAGAAACTATCAGGGTTATCCGTCTTGGAGTCAACAAGATCATAATTACAGAGATACTCATTATAATGAATATGATAATGGTAACCAAGGGTACTATGACTCAAACCCAAATAGGGGTTACAATAGAGGTAACAATAACTACAGAGGTGATAATAACCGAGGTAGATCTCAATACAAAAGACATAAACCACATTTTCAGGCAAACTCTGCACAACAAGAGTCCCATGAAGCCTATAAACAGAGTAAAGATAATAATGATGCTAGTAATATGGCATGTGCCGCTTTTGATTTTGGGAGAGCATCTCAGTGCCCCCAATGCAAAACGTTATTTGAGCCAACCACAGTGACTACTTTAAGCTGTGGCCATCCTCTTCCTGCTCTTCCAGCATCAGTCGCGCATGATGGAAGAGGGTCTCTTGTCTTACATAAGGGTTTAGTGAATAACAATCCAGTCTCTGTGCTATTTGATTCTGGATGCACCACAATTGGTGTTAGGCAGTCACTCGTAGATCCTTCCCGTGCCACTGGACAAGTAGTCAAATGTGTAACATTTGGCGGCACAGTAGAGAAATACTCTACCGCTATCATTAGGATTGCTACTCCTTTCTTTACAGGAGATGTACACGCATGTCTTCTTCCGAATCCGATCGCTGACCTCATCATCGGTCGCATTCATGGAGTCAAGGAATGTACTCCGCAACAAATTTCCACTTGGGAAAGGCAAAACATGCAGATTGCTAACGCTGTAGTCACTAGAGCTCAGGCTCTTAATGTGCCTCAAACTTCATCTACTGAAGATAATGAAGTGCATAACCAAGATAATCCCTTGGTAATTTCTCGTGACTCGTTTATAAAACAGCAAGAAGATGATCCCACTCTGAAGAAATTCTTCATTCTTGCAACTAAAGGTGATCCGAATAAGGACACAAGTCGTAAATCGTGGATTACAAAGAAGAATGGCGTACTTGTACGTATGGTTCAAGACTCCATTACGTCAAGTCATTCTCAAATCCTGGTTCCCAAGAATTTGAGAGTTAAAATTTTGCAGCACGCTCACGACTCTCAGTGTGCTGGACACATGGGTTTTTCCCGTACTAAGTCAAGAGTCCTTGCGGCTTTCTTTTGGCCATTGGTAAACAAGGACATACGGATTTATTGTCAATCTTGTAAAGTATGTCAGGAAGTTAAATCCAAAGGTCCACGGCATGCTGCACCCATTCAGGCGGCGGACATTCCTATTCGGCCGTTTCAAAAAATGGCCATAGACATTATTGGTCCATTTAAGATCAAGTCTGCCAGAGGACATCAGTTTATCTTGACGTGTGTTGATATGTGCACACGTTGGCCAGAGGCTATTCCTCTGAAGAGCATTACTACTGCTGATATTGCAGATGCTCTTTGGCTTATATTTTCTCGTCTGGGGTTCCCCGGAGAGATATTGTCAGACCATGGCACCCAACTAATATCAGATACCATGTCTCAAGTAATGTCTACCCTGCAGATAGATAGATCTTTAAGTAGTATCTACCATCCAATGTCTAATGGTATGGTCGAACGCCTTAATAGAACACTTAAAAACTTACTGGGGAAGATAACTGAGGATCATCCTCAAGACTGGGACAGAGTTTTACCTGCGGCCCTCTTCGCTTACAGAGAGGTACCCAATGAACATACGGGATTTTCTCCCTTTGAACTCGTCTTTGGCGCGCGTCCGCGTGGCCCTATGTCGTTGCTTCACGATCTCATAACATCTGACAATATTGACGATGACACAAAGTCATCCTACGAATATGTCATCGCGTTGAGACAAAAGATTATCGAAGCATGCAAATTAGCAACTTCTTCTTCTGAATTTGCGAAACAGAAGGCAAGGCAATTTGCCAATAAGAAGAGATGCTTACGACAACTTTGTCCTGGTGACAAAGCATTTGTATTACTACCTTGTAGGGAAAACAGATTACTTATTTCTTGGAAAGGTCCGTACGATATAATATCGAAAATTTCCGATGTCGACTATATTGTCGATATTGATGGGAAGCATAAAACCTTCCACATCAATATGCTTACTGAATTCCATGAACGTCCGGATTATTTGCAACCCATTTTCCAAGCAACGGACAATTCTCCAGTACCACATGGTCATTACTCATCACTGTCCGTGATACAGGATGAGGAAACAAGTTTTTCAGATGTAAATCTTCCTCTTCCAATGATCCCACTTCATTCCAGTGAATCATGGAAGAACGTTACTGTCTCTCCTGATTTGTCTCTAGGAGAACAGCGACAAGTTTCAACTATGTTGCAAACATTTCAGGATGTACTCACTGACATCCCTGGACAAACTAATGTCATTCAACATGACATTGTGCTAACTGACCATACTCCTATTAGGGTTAGACCTTATCCTATACCTATACATTTCCAAGCACAGGTCGAGAAAGAGTTGGATGTGATGATAGATTTGAAAATAATCGAACCATCCACCTCTGCGTATTCTTCGCCGATGGTTATTGTGCGTAAAAAAGACAATAACATACGTCTTTGCGTTGACTATCGAAAATTGAATCAAGTAACGAAGTTCGATGCCGAACCTATGCCTTTACTGGAAGAGCTACTTACTCGACTCTCCAAATCTCATTTTTTCACTAAACTTGATTTGTCTAAGGGATATTGGCAAGTTCCTTTATCTGAACGCGCCAAACCTCTCACGGCTTTTTCAACACCTAGAGGTTTGTTCCAATGGAATTTTATGCCTTTCGGTCTTATGAACGCACCAGCTACGTTCGTACGCATGATGCGCCGAATCCTATCTTATCGGTCAGATGTCATTGCATATCTAGACGACATCTGTCTTTTCAGCGATACTTGGGAAGATCACTATTCAGGGTTAGATGAATTGCTGTCTACTTTGCGTGAGCACAACCTGACAGCGAAACCCTCTAAAGCCTATATTGGTTTTAGCGAAATTTCTTTCCTAGGCCACCGAGTTGGTCATGGTTTCCTAAAGACAGAGGACCATAATACTAGTAAGATACTTAACATCTCAATCCCTAAGACTAAAAAACAGGTGAGAAGTCTGTTAGGTCTTATTCAATTTTATGGCAGATTCATTCAGAATCTATCCTCTATCATGGCACCTCTCTCAACACTTCTAAAGAAAGGTTCGCCTAATGTGGTCCACTGGTCTCAGGAATGCCAATGCTCTCTGGATAAGATTAAAACACTGTTTTCAACACCACCTATTTTAGTGCTACCCACTAAAGATAAGACATTCGTTCTTCGTAGTGACGCTTCATCCACTGGGATTGGAGCGGCACTAATGCAAGAGTACTCTGGAACTCTGCATCCTGTAATGTATATTTCCAGAAAACTTAATGCGGCAGAAAGGAATTATTCGGTTTTAGACCGTGAGCTATTAGCTATGGTTTGGTCGATCCTCAAACTACAGAGATTCCTTCTAGGCGCACATTTCATAGTAGAAACAGACCAAAAAGCTCTTACTGCTATACAGAGTAAGAATTTGAAGAGCTCGAGGTCTACTCGATATGCAATTGCTCTTCAACCTTTTCATTTCTCTGTGCGAGCTATTCGGGGATCAGATAATGTGATGGCAGACATTCTGTCAAGATGCCCACATGATTCCACATAACTATTAGGGCTTAGACTTCTTGATATGTCTAGTTCTATAGTAGTTCCTTTTCTATATCATGATAGATACACATTTGTAATTTAATAATATAATGATTGTATCACTACATAGCGGTTCATGTATGTTTATTCACCGCTGTGCTTTGATGATTTTTACTTCATAAATCATAAATTTAAGATATCTAATACGTAGTGATGATATGAATTTTTTAGGCATTGTGTAATTGCCAGAATTGTATTATACTTTGATGACACCTTCCTGGAAAAATATACTTGTAGAGAAATAATTTCTCTCAGTTTATGAGACACATTCTCACCAGTCGCTCCATAAGTCGACTTAGCCTCATATTAGGCGTTATAGGTATTCCTGATATTTTCATCTGCGCATTATTCATGCGTTGTGAGCCTATTGTACGTTGCTCCTAGATGTATTTCAAAAAAAAAAAAAATGTTCCATTTTTTTTTTTCCCGGGAGGTGTGGTAAGACTGTTACGTGCAGTCTTTGATATCTTACAATATTATACATAGGTAATTTTTTAGTGCTTAAGGGAAAGTCATTATTGAGTTACTTCCCTTGAACTCCGCGGATAAATACATTTTACTGCGATTTATTCGTTGTTTGGGTAATAATAGATTGTTCTTGCTTCAGAATATCTATGGCCTGAATTTATGTGTATTGTTTGTCTGAGTAGGACAAGTCTGTCTTATATCTGTATATCTTTACATATCTAAGTCGAACTATATGTTCTGTTGTCTCTAGAGAGGTCAAAGGCTATTCGGCGGATGTGTGGCTTGAGTGGTGTGATTTGGCTTCGTCCTGATAGGGAATGTGTGTGTTTTGCTATGTCGGCTTGATGCCTTGAAAAAGTGATCTCAGTGGTTTTGGGGAAAGTGATAGTCGTCTAGACCTATCGTGTATGCTTTACCCCAGTGTTTATTCATCTTGCCAAGGAATGGCAGTTTCATATTCCCTCTACCAAGGTAATCAAAGATACTCTTATGAACTCTCGATCGAAGCCACCATTGTCGATAATTACGATTTGAATGTTTAAGAGAATATATTTGACTCGATGAAAAACGACTTCGATTCCTAGCAGCACTATATTCTGTAGAATGCAGTCTATTGTTCATGACCAAATCTACAGAGCAACGAAATGTTGTATGAATGACTAACTTTAGAACAGATTCATTATCTGTATTCAAACGTGAGTGACAGTTCACGAGTGGAGCCATCTTGGAACCAAAACATGTAGGACTTTCAAGAAGAGAAAAGGGATGCCCGTATTATCGCTTGATCAGTCCAGAGATCACTGCTACACATGAGAACCCATTGTTAGCGGTTCAATATTATTATATGGAAAAATATGTGCTGAACATTATGTTGAAGAATCGTTGCTAAACGAGATTAGGTTTAGAAGTCATCTGAAATATTGTTTACAAGCTGACGTGCTCAGTCAGTGACGTCAGATGATATATGTATGGGCGATACTGAGTGCTTGGCTATTGACAGTCCATTATACCATTATTCTACATGAGTGCCCATGTAACATTGCAAGACCATTTGTCCACTGTACTATGATGTATTATGGCAACCTGTGATTTGTCACTATCTGTGCTGTCGAGTGTGTACGTCCAATTAAACTTTAGAAAAGGTACACAGTCGTTGGTGTCGATGACTTCCGGTCATACATGAGTGTGAGAAGAGAACATTTGTCAACATCACGAACCCTTATCATCATTCGCACATTATACACTCCATCCATGTCTACACAACACTGCGTAGGTCAAGTTGACATTCCATACACTACAGTGGGGCAGGCAACACCATAGGGATCTTGTCAACTGATGATGATAGACGCCTTTCTTCCCGCCTATGATTAATGTGTTCAAGGAAAAAGTACATGTTTCTTGAAGTGGTATACACATTTTTTGAGGGGATGGGGCAGAGAAATGAGGGAAGTACTCGCGTCATTTTCTGACCTATACTCCACCAATTATTGGCTAAATTGAATTTTTTGACCTGTTCTCCACCAGTATTTTGCTAAACAGCTTTTTGACATATCCAACAATTATTGGCTAAACACGCATTTTGACCTATCCTCCACTTATTATAGGCTAAATGGAATTTTTTTTTTTAGGTAGGAAGGGGGAAGGGACATTTGTCACATTTTCACATGATTATTTTCTATGTCTGCACATACTTGCTGCCATTTTCATGAAGATTTACATGACATATTTTGATGTACTACAGCTGCTTGATGGAAGTTCAGCTTCATTAAAATAACATTTCACCATTAGTGGTCCTCTCCTCATGTAGTTCTCGTGGTCTCCAAAGAGAATAGAACCACTGTACCCTCATGTACGTCACACAAGGTGACCAATACGAATTTGTGCATCAAACTGGCAACCTCATCATATTAAAATAATTACTACAGAAACCAAAGCTGAAGAGCATGTGAATGTTTTGTGCAGTCTTCCTGCAATGGTACCAGCCACATTGGTGGTTCCATGCTTCACAAAGAGCACACAGGCTAATCTGTCAGTGGATTGACAATGTCAAAGCTACAATACATCCAAACTCATCTCTTAGAAAACTGACAATGCCAGATGTAAAGTACATATTTAAGAGAATGGATTTTCCCAAAAAAACAATCGATTCATAAAGTCCATGGACACAGTTAAACACATGCTACATATTTCAGTGAATAGACATTAAAAAAACAAAAGCTAATATATCAGGAGATGGCCAAAGCAACACATATTAAAGAATTACTACAGCATAAAGGGAAATGGTGCAACTTTACAACTAAAGGGCTGAGTCATCTGCCTCATTTTCATAATCACTATCACCGGATCTCGCAAACACATGAAAGTCGTGATTATCTGGCTTCCGTCTTTGTCGTCTTGGGCCATGAGGAAGGTTAAAACTCACAGCTTTCTTCATGATGGTCGCCTTTCTGACTATGGTCTTTCTCAGCTTATCATCAGTAGCAGCTACTCTAGAGATAGCTTTAACTGGGTCATCGTTGTCTCCACCGGAGAAAGCTCGTCTTGTTTTTTTCTGCCCAGTGTTCTGTGTGGACTCAGTAGAAGACGGTTGTTTGTCCGGGATTGGCTCATCAGCAAACTTTGTAAAGATCTGAAATATTTGTATTAATTAATTAGCTAATTCATTCATTTCTTTTTTTTTCTGTTATCGCACCTTGGAAGCATAGAGCCACCTCTGCAGGTGAAATCTTTGTAGGAAGCCTATGTCAAAGCATATTTGCTTTCATAGCAGTGGTTTCTGTAACAAGTTGTTTGGCATGGTGAGTTTACCAGCCCCATGTATAACCTATCATTAGTTGTCTCTTATGAAATGCCTGAGGAAACGGTTGGCTTATTTTTTCTTTGTCCCATCAAAGACCCCCAGGAACTACACAGGATGCAAAATGGTAGTATCTTTACATATTGTCATTGTTGATCAGAGCTGACTTCATTGAACTCCAGGCAAACCCATAGGGCTCAGTCTCCCTTAGCAAATATTTAATTTATCTAACTAAATTAAAATTGTGCAAATGTTTAATCTGAAACATTAATATAGATGCAATATGTAAATATGTCACCTGAATATTAGTTCAAATAAATTAAATATTTAAATATACACTTGGAATATGATTATAGGTAGATGAGAATATGTATATACTTGCCCGAAACATTACTGCAGGTCTTGAGAATACATATATACTTGCCTGAAACATTAGTACAGGTCTTGAAAATATGTATATACTTACCTGAAACATTTTTAGTTGGGGCACTGTACGAAGGATGGCCACCGACCGTGCAAAGTGGAATCAATTTGTTGTTGCCCTACAAGACGCCACTAGGCGTGATGGCCACTGACTGCTTTGACGGTCGGTGGTTAAGGATCGAAGAAGAAGAAGAAGAAACATTATTACAGGTATTGAAAACACGTATATACTTGGCTGATACATTAGTTCAGGTCTTGAGAATACATATATACATGCCTGAAACATTACTAAAGGTCTTGATAATACATATATACATGCCTAAAACATTACTACATGTCTTGAGAATACATATATACTTGCCTGAGACATTACTACAGGTCTTGAGAATACATATATACTTTATTTTTCTTTTGGGTTAGTTCAGCATTTCTTGTTCTGACTGTAATTTCTCTTGGTGATGGAGTTGTAGATGTAGCATCTGATGATTGATGTTGTTGTAGTGCTACTTTAAATGGTGTGTTAGTATTGACTGATTTTATTAGAGCTAGTTTTGTTTGTTGGTAATGTGGACATCCTAGGAAACGTGCATTGTGGTTTCCTAGACAATTTGCACATTTTCTGTTTATATTTCTTGTTCTGTAATCTTTATCATCCTCTACTAAATTGAAGTAATTATAGGTGTGGTCCCCTGCACAATATCGACATTTAGGCTTACTTCTACATGTTCTTTTGGTGTGGCCAAATTTCTGGCAGTATGAGTATTGATTGACTGGTGGTATGTAAGCTTCTGTTTTGATTTTAGTACTGCCACTGAAGAAATGTGATGGGATTTCTCGCCCTTCTAATGTAACTATTATTACAGTTGAAGTTCCTAATTGCTTCGATATCCTTTCCAGTTTAAGAATCCTATATTTTGGATTTTCTGTTTGTAGTCTAGTTCTTATTTCTTCCTCTAGAACTGTTACGGGTATTCCTTTAATTACACATTTCCTGGTTTCTTTGACTAATTCTAGCCTAGCTTTAATGCTGTGTGCCAATTCTACTTGAACAGGACTTACTTCAATATGTTTTATTAAAGCTTTTGACTTTTCAGTCATGTTCATTATGAGTATAATGCCGAAATTTGTTCTTTTTATGTATGTTATTGACCCTTTATCTATAACTGTTTCTAGTACATTGATGATCTTACTGTCTGGTAATGCTCTAATACTTACCACTTTGCCACTGATTTGAAAAATCCTTAACCTTGGGAGGTTTTGTTCAACTTTATGAGTAGGCCTATTGATTTGTTGGTCTTTCATAAGGATCTCAACATCCTTATTCTTTGAATCAATGTTCAGATTATTGGGTTTCTCTATCATTTTACTCTGACATCTTCCTTTTTTCTTAATTGTTTCCTTTGAAGCTTGTATCTTCTGCTAATTCGAGACTCACTTGTTGTGGATAAAACTACAGTATAATACGTGGCAGGGGTCAGCGCTGGTTCGCTGGTGGCCCTGGTAGGTAATAGGTGTCTGGACGGTTATGCACTTGTCACAACGTAGGAGTCAAAGGCTTTTGTTCTCACAGTAGGGGATACGCCAGGTTGCTCCACACCTCAAGTGAGTACGCCTTATGTAGTTTTGACTCTGGTCACTGAGATAACTGTCTCAGGCTCTGACTGGCTACTATGATGCATCAGTCTATATACTAGTCTGGTGTTATGGCTTGCCGGATGTAATTATTTCTAATTGGAGTAGAGACCGGAAACCTTCTTATGATTGGTCTTGGGGCCTAGCTGACTGTTAAAATAATCTTTAACCTAACTAACTACGAAACCTTTAGTATAAAATTATTGTTACTAAGTAAGTATGACCAACCATTGTTCTAGGTTCTCTCTATTCTAAATGTCTTCCGGCCTAACTTGTATGGAGGCCACACAAGGTTTGATGACATCATGGGTTCATGTGTGTCATGACTGATGATGTCATTGGTTTTTGATTAGTGTTTATTTTTACTAACTAGTCATTCTTAAGTACTTTACTATAATTCTAATAGTTGTAGGGTCTGATTCTGTTCTAACAATGCATATGACTTTTAACAGATGAAAGTCAATTAAATATCTGTTAAAGTCAGTTATATAACTGGAACCACCAAGCCTTTACACCCCTCCACTTTAATATTATTCTTGTTCAGAGTTTCTTCTTAATTTTTTTTTTTTTTTTTTTTTTGGTGTTTATTTATTTAACGTATAAGCACAATTGGGATTGCCCCTGTTTACAATGATTTGACAAGTGTGATGCCACTTTCTCATATCGGCAGTTTTTCATTTGGAATAAAAAACAATATGTCCTAATTATAACCCATCAGAGGTTGAACGGGATATTTTTCTTCATTAATTTTTAAAAAAATCGTTGTAGCGACGTAATAGGCCATACGGTCTATATATATATATATTCATTTCTATTTTATTTTTCATTTTGCAATCTTCGATTTCCATCCATTTTTCAGTAAATATTTTTTTAAAATCACGAATGGCCCGTGAACTTTACATTTTTGGTTTATGTGGAACTCGGGGTTGACTAAGTTGGACCACCCTGCTCTAGAAGATGTTCTTTTTTAACTGCTAGGGCACCTTCACATGTTGGCATAGAAGGAAATGAAAAACAAATATAGAAGCCAAGAAGAAGTAGATCCAAAATAAATCAAAATAAATGTGGTAATGAGTATAACAAAGATAACAAGCTTAACTAAAAGAATAGCAACTGATAATGGACAGTAGCGTGGGATAGAAGCCTGAAGTGCAGGCGTACAAGGAGCAAGCAGCAGTGGTAGCTCCATAATGAACAGACAAGAAAATGATGATGAAATGCTGATGTTTAAATGTACGCGTACAAGGGACTTTGAAAGTGGCCACATTTTTTTGCGTGCACGTTCAAATGTTTCCTGACCTTTTAAAATAATGTCAGCAACTGCAGTTTATTATACCATGCAAAATAATTCCCCATTGAACATATTAGAAACATTTTCTATTTTTGCTAATCATCAAAAAAGAGATTTGAGTTTTGTACATTATTTGGCGTCGATTGAATTCGAAATGCATAGCCATTCAAGAAAAATCTGGGCCTGCTTTCCAAATGAAACAGCGTTGCCACTCCTCGGTTTATTCCACCTAGATCTAGTATTTTTGTACCATCTGTGTTTCTAGGATTTTTAACTGAAAATCTAGATTCTTTTCCACGCACCCCAAAATTCAAGAATTTTAAAATATTTTGGTTTTTGTTTATTTTTTAATTTTCATTTGCGAACTATCGACATTCTACTTCTGGGCGCCCAGATTTAATACGAGGCAAGTTATCGGCATTTGAAAGGATTCTATTGACTATCGATAGGACTGAGTAACTTGTGAGAAACCAATTCTAAAACTCTGAGAGTGGCAGAGGCAAGATAATAGACATAAGCTACATAAGAAGAGAAAAATACACTCACACTCAGGAGGAAGAAAAGAACGAAAGAGGCGTAGGAATGTTAATAAAAAAGGAACTAGATAAGTATATTTGTGGATAATAAATGCAAATTGACGGAATAAAGTTACTGGAAATGAGATCAAAGTCCTTTGACATAGATCGCCAACAAACATATACACCAACGAAAGATCACAGTGGAAAAGAAATAGAGGAATCTTATGAAGAATTGCAATACTCACTTAAACCAGTAACATCTACGGATGTGTTGAAAGTCATGGTGAAATGAATAAAAATAATATGAAAAGGAAAAAAAGTAGGATATTATGGATTAGGGAAAAGAAATCATAGAGAAGACAGACTAAACAGTTATGCGACTGCAGGCGGGTGGGGGGGGGGGGGGGGGGGGGGGGGGGGAAATAATTTTTGAAATAGGGAAATTTTGGATTAGATCTCTCCCGCCGGCATTTAAAATCCCGCATTCCCAATGAAAAATCTCGAGCTGGCTACTAAATTATATTCGTGAACTACATGAAATAAGAACACAATATTGTCTTTGAAATAATTATCATTACCCACCCCCCCCGTTTTTTACACACACACACACACACACACACACACACACACACACACACACACACACACACACACACACACATATATATATATATATATATATATATATATATATATATATATCTTTAAGAGGACTCGTGTGTTACTAAAGAAGATCTCAAAAGCTACTGGGCTGTCGACCCCTGCAATACAGGTATACACCGAACTAGCCTTTATAACACTGCCCAAAAATCCTAAATGCAACAGAATGTTCAGACTTTAAAATATTCAGCCTGATGAATCACGCAATTAGAATACTGCTCACAATGACGATAAGCCAACATAAAGATAAGAATAAATGGGAAAATCTCGGAACAAGCCAAGAGTTTCTCATATTTTGGTCATATAATAACAAATTATGGCAGATGTGAAAGAGAAATCAATAACAGAATAGGAATGGACAAAGCTACATTCAACAACGTGAGATAAATACTGACATCTAAACAATTAACGCCCAAATTACAACTAAGAATCATTAAATATTATATATATTCTTCATTGCTGTATGATGTCGAAACATGGACAATGAATAAGCATCTGGACGAAATAACTGAGGTTCTCGAAATGTGAGAAACAAATGTGAAACATGGCAATAATTGAGGCTCTCTTGGTGTGGATATATAGAAAAATGGGGCGCATCTCATGGAAAGAGAAGAAAACAAATAGAGGCCCTAGAAAGTCTATGAAAGAAAAGAGAATTGATGAAGATCTAAATTAGAAAGCCAAAATATTTTGGTCATATAAAGAAGACGTAACACCTTGCAGAAGACCATAATAGAAGGCAGGACTGAAGGCAAACGTGTAAGGGGAAGGTAACATCAATAAATCGACAAGAAAGAGTTGATCAGAGTGCACCATTAAGACACGAGACAGAAGACGTTAGAGATCCATTGCAACCGACCTTGGTCGTGAAGATAGCAGCTCATCATGAAGATGAGTAATTGTGTACCTTATGGTGTGCTTGTGATACTAAATGTTTGTCTAATTTTTTTTATTTTTAAATTTCTTTTATTGGGCATAATTTATGTTGGAATCAATAACGACTTTCTTGGAACTAGGAAATAACGCAAATTATATTTCAAGGACAGCTTACTATTTCAAGTAATATTTCCTTTAATAAATAAGGATACTTTTAGTTCTATCACTTACTGTGAAAATAAATACCATATTATGTAACCGTAAATCACAAAATACACATGTTTTAGGAGACCGTGCAAATTCATCATCTAGGTATTTTTTTTTTTAAAGGTAGCATCAAGATTTGTTTCAAAATTGAGAGTGGCAACTCCACACACCACACCCCATGGGTTAAAGTAAAACTCTTACAATTGTGTTTTAACAGTAAGTAGGCTTACTATCATAATAGTGTCCGATGGCACCCTCCTCCTGCTGGGTGTCATCCCGGGGCAACCGCCCCTCGCACCCTCTTTGGTACGCCACTGGGTAGTCTCATAGCAGATATTACCGCATTTGAACTATTGGTCAGCTAATCAAATTGGAACACGAAGTCAAATTGGATTTTAAAATGACAAAAAAAAAAAAAAAAACAACGAAGGTATTCTTAATAGCCTATAGCTAAGACTTCAGGATAAATGTTGGAATGTGAATGCTGGTGAGGTAGGCTAATAGGACTGCATATAGATGACAGATGTATTTTGAATTGGGTGTCATTCTAGACACCCTGGGCTTTCCCACTCTCCTCCTCCTAGATAACAACATGGCAGATGTGAGAGACTGCTTTTTTGGGAGAGGGAAAGGCACATACACATTCATACTATTTTAAACTTTTAATTAACTCTATTTTGACTGAGTGAAGGGGTGAAATGATGCCATATTTAGATGTCGGAAATCAAAATTATTATCTTGAATAAGCTACATTATATATCCTAATTATAACCCATCAGAAGTTTAATAAAAACTGCTGGAGAGAAGGCACTCTCTTTATAATGAAGACAGGAGTAACAGGTAAAATATATGTGTGTGTATATTCTCGAAAAGCAGCAGTTAGGAGACTTTTTCAGGCCATAAATCGAGGATTCCTCAGCAAGAGAGAGGTTGGTAAGAAAAGAAGATGGCTGTATACCGCTCCACCTATGTCCCAGTCTTGACATATGGATGCGAGTCATGGACAATGACTACAACCCACAAAAGCCAGATCCAAACCTCAGAAATTAGGTATCTGAGGAAGGTGGTTGAAGTAACAAGGAGAGACATGGTCCGCAACCAGACGATATGTCAAGGCCTAAAATCCCACCCCACAGCAGACTGATATGGAAAATCCTGAGACATTATGGAATCCCATAGAAATTCATTAAAATCTTCCAAGATTTCTACCAGGATGCCTCATGCAAAGTAGTACACAAAGGAAAACTATCAGAGCCCTTCACAGTACACAGTGGGGTCAGACAGGGATGTCTGCTATCACCAACAATTTTTCTCAGGGTCATAGACTGGGTTATGAGACAGACAACAGAGGGAGAGGAAACTGGAATACAGTGGACATTTAACAAACAACTGGAGGATCTAGACTTTGCAGATGATTTGTGCCTTCTATGACATAGACATCATTCATAACCCTCCTCTCCCAAAGGAGCATAGGCCTTCAACAAACACATGCCATGTCCTCTTGTCACGTGCCATCATCTCAAGTTCTTTCCACGTTCTCCTTATCATTTTCACCTCTGTTTCCAGCTCTCTTCTCCACGTGCTTCTTGGTCTACCTCTGCTTCTCATGCCCTGGGGATTCCAGAACAAGGACTGCCTTGTAATGCTATCAACAGGTTTCCTCAGTGTGTGTCCTATCCATCACCATCGTCTTCTTCTCATCTCTTGTTCCACTGGCACTTGTCTAGTTCTTGTCATCAGTTCCACGTTGGTAACTTTGTCATACCATTTTAATCCCTCTATTCTATGCAAGCACCCATTTAAGAAGGTCTGTAGCTTTTTGGTAGTTGTCTTTGTTGTTCTCAATGTCTCAGAGCCATACAATAGGACTGACTTCACATTTGAGTTGAAGATTCTTATTTTCGTGTTGGATCCGATTTCTCTTGATCTCCATATATTTCCCAATGCAATGAAAGCTCCTCTTGCTTTTTGTATTCTTATTTTGATATCACTCTGTCCCTCCAACTTTATATTGCTGCAAAGATATGTATACGATTCTACATCTTGTATTGGTGCTTCTTCAAGTTCAACCCTGTTATCATTACCTGCATTTATTCTCATTATCTTTGTCTTTTCCCTGTGTATTTTCAGACCCAGTTGCTGTGACCTCTCATCGAGTGTTTTCAATTTGTCCTGCATCTGATTACGGTTATGGGACAGAAGAGCTAAGTCATCAGCAAAATCCTGATCATCCAACTGCTTAAACAGAGTCCACTGGATTCCATTTCTGTTGTGTGTTGTCGATGTTCTCGTAACCCAGTCTATTGCTAGTAAGAAAAGAAATGGAGACAAGAGGCATCCCTGTCGCACTCCTGTTCTTATCCCAAACGGTTCTGTAAGCTGTCCTTCATGAAGAACTCTGCATGTCATGTCTTCATGTTTTCTTTATTAAATTAATGATCTTCAGGGAACTCCATAATGCCTCATCAATTTCCAAAGTGATTCTCTGTCTACACTGTCAAATGCCTTTTTGTAGTCCACAAATCCATTGTATAGTGGTGGATTCCATTCCAGACTTTGTTCAACTATTATTCTCAAAGTGGCTATCTGGTCTGTACATGATCTGTTTTGTCGAAAACCTGCTTGTTCATCTCTCAGTTTCTTGTCTATGGACTCTTTTAATCTTTCAAGGATAATCCTGTTTAATACTTTTCCTGGCACTGAAAGTAACATTATTCCTCTATAATTTGTGCACTCTTGTAAATGTCCCTTCTTAGGCAACTTAACCAGATATCCTTCCTTCCATTCTGCTGGTATCTCTTCCTTTTCCCAGACTTTACCAAGTAATTTATATAACATCTCTGTAGCCATGTCGATATCTGCTTTGATGGCCTCTGCTGGAATGCCATCAGGTCCAGACGTTTTTCTATCTCTTAGAAGCTTTATGGCTTTCTTTATTTCTTCCTTCGTTGGTCTTTCACCGTTAATTTGTAGCTCTTCTTCTGTTGGCTGGATGTCCGGGGGGTTATGTGGAGCTGGTCTATTGAGAAGGTCCTCAAAATATTCTGTCCACCTCTTCATTTGCTCTTGTATATTGCTGAGCAGTTTTCCATTCTTGTCTTTTATGAAGCAACTTGTTTGCTTGTATTTCCCCGTTAGCTTCTTTGTGCTGTTATACAGTTCTCTCATATTCCCGTTGGCTGCAGCATCTTCTGCCTCTCTTGCCAACTCCTCAATATACTTCCTCTTGTCTCTTTTGATACTTCTTTTTACTTCTTTGTTTGCTTCTGTGTACACTTCTTGAGCCTTGGCTTTGGAACTTCTGGTTTTGCTTGTGTTTAAATCTGCTTTCTTGTTTTTCCTATCTTTTATCTTATTGATGGTTTCTGTTGTTATCCATGCTTTTTGTTATCGTTCCCTTTTCCCCAGTATTTCTTCACATGTCTCATTCCATACCATTTTGATTTGCTGCCAATAGTTTTCTGTATTCTCTGCATCTTCCAGCTGTTGGAGCACTTGGAATTTGTTGGATATTGTGACCGCAAATTTGTCTCTTGTTTCTTGATTTCTTAGATGTCCTACATTAAATTGTTGTCTATAATTTTGCATTGTTGCATATCTCTTGAGTTTCATTTTTACTTTGGCTATCAGAAGGTAGTGATCTGATGCCACATCTGCTCCTCTATATACCTTTACATCCTGCAAGAATGATCTAAACTTCTTGTTTATGCATATATGATCAATCTGATGTTCTGTTCTATGGTCTGGTGATATCCATGTTGCCTTGTGTATTCTCTTATGTGGAAACATGCTTCCTCCTACAGCCAGTTGATTTGAAGCACAGAAGTATGAGAATAGTTCCCCATTTTCATTCATTATTCCTAGCCCCTGTTTTCCCATGACTTCCTCAAAGCCGGTGTTGACTGTACCTATCTTTGCATTCATGTCACCCATCAAAATTGTGATGTCTCTTCTTTTTCCTGTAGTCTAGTATAAAAGCTTCTTTCACCGACTCTTCTTTGTCATTAGTTGGTGCATAACATTGGATGACATTTACATTTATTTTCTTTTTAGCTGTTTTAAAAGAAGCTGTTATTATTCTGGATCCAACAGCTTCCCATTCAATGAGTGCTTTCTGTGCTTCTTTAGATAACATAAGAGCTACCCCTTTACTGTGGTGTGAACTTTCGTCTTCATGTCCTGAGGACATCACCAATTCACCTGTGATAAGTTTCTTCCTGTCTACCCCCTTCCACTTTGTTTCACACAGTCCCAGAACCTCGATTTTATATTCCCTCATCTCTGCTGCTACTTGTGCCACTTTCCCTTGTTTGTTTAATGTCCGAACATTCCAGGTGCCAAATCTGGAAGTTCTCCTAGAAGAAAAAAGGTTAGTCAGCAACACAGACTCCTTTCGGCTTTCTCAGTGTTGCATCATACGCCTCCCTGCGAGAGGACCTTCCCCTGTCTTGGATGGGCTGTTTTATTTCTTTAATTGACTTGTCCATGTTTGTTGAAGTTTTTTGTGGTTTAAGTTTTTTTACGGGATGGGGTAACCGGCCCCATGCCCAACCCTCCTTAGTCGCTTTCTACGACATGCTTGGCAGGGAACAGTGTTACTATTCTTTGCTCCCCTTTTGGGCCCCGGTAACACACGGGTGATGACATAGACAGCAAGATTAGATATGCAGGATAAAACAAATAGATTAGTAACAGAAGCAGCAAAGATGGGACTATACATACATGTAAATAAAACAAAGGAAATGAGAATAAATAATAGGTAGATGGACTCGATGAAGATCAATGATCATGTCATTGAAGAAGTAGAAAGCTTTACATATCTGGGGAGTAACATTGGAAAAGGAGGGGGAACAGTTGGTGCCGTTTGCTCTAAGATAAATAAAGCCAGATGCGCTTTTAATGCCCTTCGACCAATATGGAACTCCTCAGCTATATCCAGAGAGAACAAAATTAGAATCTTTAACTCAAATGTGAAGTCAGTCTTGCTGTATGACTCAGAGATGTGGCATATCTCAGAGAGTATCACCTCCAAGCTACAGACATTTGTAAATAGATGTCTCTGACGGATCCTCCGTATAAGATGGCCAGATGTAATAACAAATATAGAGCTGAGGAAAAGATGCGGGCAACAGCCAATACAAACAGAAATTAAGATAAGAAAGTGGGGATGGATAGGACATACACTCAGAAGAGAAAAATCAAGCATAGCCAGAATTGCCCTTGACTGGAACCCACAGGGTAAAAGAAGAGTGGGGAGGCCAAAGAGAACTTGGAGAAGAACTGTTGAAGAGGAGGCTAGGGAAATTGGAATGACTTGGGCACAGCTGAAAAAAAAACAGCCCAGTGTATCCGGAGGGTGGAGTCAGTAAGTGATTAAAGAGATCGAGTGCGAGATAATGGTTTACAAAATGTGCGTATGGAAATATCGCACTGTTAGATTTTATAATATGGGGGATAATAGTGTGAGTGGTTGTATGTTGAGACTAAGGGAGGCAACTGTTTTGGTTATTCCCCTTAAGTTAGGTCGTGGATTTAGTGTATAGAAAGTCGGAAGGTTGAATATTATGGTTTTGAAAATTTGCTTACGCTAGATAAGATCACTTAAAGGGAGAAGAATAGATGGATTATAGGTTTATTTAGCGAACACGGCTGTTTGCCAGCGATCTTTTAGTTATTTCCCCTTTTTCCCCGACCGCGCTATTTATAGCCCACTTGACAGAGGTCACGTGGTCAACTTCCTTATGCTAAAAACGTGGCGATGTTTACTTTTGATAGGGCTTAATTAATGCTTTTAGGCTACTTTATTATTATAAATACCGGCTTTAATTTTGCGTAAAGCTAGACTAGAAATGTTAGAGTAAATTTTAGAACAAGAACAAACATTTTATCACAATTAGAACAGAAGATATAATAGTCTGAAATAGTGTAAAATTTACGTTTTTTTATATTTTGTTATGGTTTGTTTATAATGCAATTTTCACTAAATCGGTCACAATCAACATGCATAACAAATTACAGAAATCAAAAGTAGAAAACCTGCAGAAAATGGATATCAAAGTTTTGTTTTGGTTTCATGCGTCAAACATTAATTATTGAAACATTAAATTGCAAGTCCACATTTATTACCTTAAAATAACACACCCAATTGTCCCCAAAAACATGAGAGCTAACAATTATCTCAATCATACATCACGATGGTCATGTAAAAATGAGTATGGTCATGAGTAAAACGAAATGTTCAGTTTAATAGATAAATAGGTGTATTTAATAAATACATCTATTAAATGATTTCCACACTCTGTTAATTCTGTCAATCTCAAGCAACAACTGCCATAATTTGCTCTAGCCCCAAAATTTCGCTCAATTATCATTCACACTTCCTTTTTTTTATAGGATGAATCTGTACATTCACAGATGGAGAAATTTGTAACAAATGAGTTTCCATTATAAATTTTAATTGTGAAGTTATATTTTTAATACCGCTGGCACGTCTTTCGATTTTCAATCTTCTCTGTTTTCTCTCCTGTGCCCACGTAAGACCTACTGTTTCCTTCATGGCTATTGCTAATTCTTTGGATATTCTAACTCTACTTTCAATGCCTGCTTTCCTGCAAATTTCCTTACGTGACGTTTCTGAACAGCGTTGTAGTTCATGTGCCTGCTGCAGGTCTAATGAATCAGTTGATGTTCCAGCAATATGTTTTCTAACAGTGTGGAGCAATTGAGATCGCTTACGTTTTGTTGGCGTTCTGGTGACTGATGTTTCTCTTCTATGTTTAATTAGTTTTTGTAGTACAATAGGCTGTCCTCTGGTTTTGCATTTTATGATATTACTTTTTGCTGTTTCTAGTTTTTTTCTAACAATGGATGTGAATAGGGGTTCTTCCTTTTGTGCTAGTGGTTGTGAAGGTGGCTTAGCAAGTAACTGTTGTACTGTGATGTCGCTTTTGAAGACAGGCGAGGTGGATGTACTTGTCGTATGTATAACTGACTTGGTAGGTGTAGATGTGGCAACAAAAACTGGCATGCTAGGGTGAGTAGTGTTATCCACCTTCAAATGAATAATGGTATCGCCTTTAATGTGAGCTGGCACATCAACCTCCAGTTGAACAATATCATCACTAATGTGGGCAGGCACATCAACCTCCTACTGTACAGAGCTATCCTGACTACAGCTAATTGACTGACTACAAACTAACTGACTGTTTACAGCTAAATGACTGACTAGACATGGAGGGGTCAGAAAGAACATCACAGGGGATAGAGCAGCTTTTTGTTTTTAAAACACCAAAAGATGTCTTTGCAACATAATTGCACAGTTGACATTCACTTATAGTTAAATTATGGTTTTAGTCTTTCCAGATGTGCTGACTGTTTTCCGATAGTAACTTGGCTGTTTCAAGACACTTCTCATTATGCCTCCTTTTTGAGTTTTGTATTCGTAAGTAACACTTCTTACAAAATATAGTCGAATGCTGTGTGGGTTTATCATCTGATACGTTAATTCCAAACACAAAGAACAGATCATTAACGTAATTAGAACAGTTCAGTGCTTTCTGAATTGAACGTGTTGTTTTGGAAGTTAATGCTCTCTTGCCACAGGCTCTGCACAGTGCACTGGCACAATTCATATGATGCAAAACAGTATGTTCCATTTCGTTGTTATGTAGTATAGTTTACTTGTGTATGTATAAAGATAGAGGAATATTTGGGACTATCAAGTCTAACACCAGGATGTAGAATGCTTTATCTGTCAAAAAGTTATTTTTGTACAACCTTATTCAAGATTTGTGAGTATCAGGAATGCGTTTACAGTAATTTAAATGCTATAAAAACTGGTGACAATATGCTTGTTCTTGTAATGCCAAACTCACAAAATTGACTACCACACATTCTCAAGATATGAAACCAAAAAAAAAAAGTATGTGGAAATAATCTTTAGCTTCCCTTCGAGAAGTCTTTATAATTATAAACTCAAACGAATGGGCCGATTTTTAGATATTAAATTAATAAAAAGATTACTTATTTTATGAATTTCCTCAAATGATGACGCTGTTTTCAAAAGTCTGTAACTCCGTCAAAACTAATTTCAAACAAATAAAAATGCAATCAAAAATAGAGCAGAGAACAAAGTTATTGTACACAAACGAATTTTAGCGCTGTGTTTATCCAGAATGAGTGTGTAATGATTTATATTTTACAGATTTTACACACACAACAGCTGATTTTCCCCGCCAAAAACTTAAATAGTCTTTTACGGTGCACACGAAAATTTTATACCCGGTGTCAGAATTCCGGTCACCGAAACTAAAAGAGCGCTCTGGTATAGGGCACAAACAGCCGTGCGAAAGGAGGTAAATTATTATTATGTCCCTTAGGTATATTGGGTTGAGTTGTTTTGATGAGTACGGTGTAAAATGCACGTGGTTTTGGAGGAACGATTCGTGACAAAGTATGAGTTGGTGAGATTTTTAAATCGTAGTGGTAAATCGGGGAAAATAAGTTAGTCATTGCAGATTCGGAAGCGATAGGCATTAGATGGGAATTTGTTTTTTCTCCCATGTGTTAAAGAGTTGAATGGCGAGTGCTTATCAGGGAGTGGACCCAGACAACACGCCATGGTTTGGTTGGCTTTTGTGTTCACAAAAGATGTACTGTTGTCGAGCTCCCTGATCGCTCAGAATGCCATCATGATAGCTAGAGATGCTGGTTCAGCAAGCAAGTATAGATCAGTTTTCCTATATTCAAGAAGAGTGCAAGATTTCTCCCAAGTTTCAAAGACCATCAGGTATGAATAATCTGTAGTAGCTGGTAGATGTGTGAGGCATTGACATTTTGGTGAAAATAGACAACCCTGGCAGTGTAGGCCAGTCTTAGCAAAGATACCCAAAAGATCACACAGTCTATTGAAGATAGAACTCTGACATAAAGTAAAATATAACTTATCAAGTAGACTGAGCTAACTCAGAGACAGTAACGTTTAAATGCGACAAATTAGCGGTTCTCAAGCCAGTTCTAGATAGACGCCAGAGTCACTTATAGTAAGAAGAGAATAGCGGCATAGACAGAGACAAGAAAGGAATGACAGAGGGATGCAGGGACGTTTTTTTTTTTTAAGTTGATCATATAATAAAGCTGCTGTACAAAAGTTGTATACTGTGGTGGAAGGTTAGGGCAGAAGAATCCCCTTCCATCTGATTGCTGAGATTCTGTATAGATGTAAATAAACATTGCACGTTCGTTCACCGTTGTTAGAGTGCAATCTGTTCCATCGAGTTGAATAACCTACCATCTGTGCTCAGCTATTTGTATTCATTTAGAGTAAATCATCATCGACCACACACTGATAGGGCAGTGATTCGAAAGTTTACTATACATCTACACCATCAACACGCATGGCCACACCAGAATAGAAATCGATGGAGAGCAACTGTTTCTGCCCTATGTTCCACAGGGAATGAAAAGGAATGATGATAATGTGAGCTGTTATAGACTGGAAAGAAGAGTTAGCTACCCAAAGAGCAGCAGCTGGGAGACTTTTTCAGGCCATAAATTGAAGATTCCTCAGCAAAAGAGAAGTTAGCAAAAAGACAAAGATGGCTGTATACTGCTCCACCTATATTCCAGTCGTGACATATGGATGCGAGTCATGGACAATGACTACAACCCACAAAAGCCAGCTCCAAACCTCAGAAATGAGGTATCTGAGAAAGGTGGTTGAAGTAACAAGAAGAGATATGGTCCACAACCAGATGATACTGCAAGGCCTCAAAACGCAGCCACTGCAGACGCAAGTAGAACAGTCTTAACTAAGATGCTTTGGCCATGTCTGCAGAATGGAAGAAGATCGGCTACTACTACAAGTGTGGGAAACTAAGAGCCAGGGATCCAGACCTCCAGGGTTACCCAGAATCAGCTGGGAGGACAACATTAGACAATCTCCGAAGGACCGAGGACTAATTTGGAACCAGGCCAGAAGAAAGACAGCCGATAGGATAGTATGGCGCTCTCTCCTCCAAATCTCTTCACCTCCCGGTAGAAGAGGGATGACTAATTAAGTAAGAAAAGACTGCCTGGTAATGCTAAAAACAAGTTTCCTCAGTGTGTGTCCTATACATCTCCTTCGCCTTCTTCTCATCTCTTGTTCCACTGGTTCTTGTCATCAGAGAATCTGAAACTGGAATGTTCATACTTTAAACAAAGGAAAAACTGCACAGTTGACAGCAAAAATGTGTTTCACCTGTAGCACATGATAATTCATACTAGATGAGGAGGTCCTATTTCAACTATCATTAATGTTGTAATTGTTATTAGTGTTGCTGGTATTATGAAATTTCATGATTGCTACTAGAAAAAACAAAAGTACATTGGTGGTTTTCTCAGTTTTAGTAGACCTCAGAATGTATTATGGGTAACCTAAGGATACAACTTAAATTTAGAATAACGTAGTCGTCTGACTGTTCTTATTTTATGAACTGTTTCTCCCTTACCCTCAAGGTTTACCAGTTAAGCCACCTGAGTTCATGCTTAGGAAGAAAGCAAAGAAGAAACAGATAGATCTCTCACCAGAACCATCTGAGGAATCTGATTTAGAATGGACCCCAGCTTTAGAACGAACAAAGAAACTAAAAGGTATACTAATAACAACAAATCAGACAGATATTGGTCAATAACCTATTATCCGAAAGCCGAAAGATTCTGGAAATCGAAAGTGTAGGCTACTTTTCTATCACAATTTGAGTGATTTCTGACTATTTTGGGTGACTTTGGGCTGTTTTTTTTAAACAGTTTGAGCCACTTGTGCTACTTTTTGGACACAATTTGGTGACATCTGAAAATCGAAAAAATCTGATTTCCTAAACAAAGCTGTAGTTAAGGATTTCGGATGAAAGGTTATAGACCTGTAATATGAGAGGCTAAGATTAAAGAAATAAATATGACACAGTTGAAGATGTGCATTATAAATCACAACAGACTACCACGTGACATGAGAATGATTGAAAATACAGTTGATTCATGGCACTGGACGTAAACTCAGCAGCCTGGGAGGATGAAGATGCTGATGGCACCACCTCAGATTGGGTGAAAACCAGCTCTCACGGCAAGCAGAAGTGAAGAGAAAATGTCGAAAGGAACACCAGGAAAATAGCAGCTGAGGGCTGTCACCTCAGGGGCCCATTCCCATAGTCATTTATGACTGAAGGGGCTATTATTATTATCATGACACCCGGATACCATGAGAAATGGAGAGACATGACTACCATTGCCAGTCAGCGTGACAATCTGGAATAAATGTCAGAGTAATATACCGGTAAACAAAAAACCTGCCATCAATGGTATCTATACCTTGTAGCGTTATGGCAGCTTGTGTACCCTGACAATCCCTAGAGCTATGCCAGGGGGAGTTTTACTCCTGGTAGGTTCAACCAAGCTGGACTGGTCTGCATGGGTAGGGGTCAGACAAAAGCTGGTACCTGGTCCTCCAGGTTGGGGGTTTTAGCACAGGGCCAACACCCCTGTCTATAAAAAAAATCGCACATGTTACGGAAATGGCAACAAATGGAAAAACTTTGATGCAGGATGGACATCCAGAGTCTCAGGCTCGTATGACTGACAGTGGTGAAAGCCGAAAGAAAGCCATTGGCATGAAAATGGATGCCTGACCGCAAAACACAAAACCAGAATTGGTTTTTGGAACGTCAACTATGAATGAGGCAGGAAAGCTGAGAAAAATCACAGCAGAGATGAGGAACTACAAATTACATATCCTGGGAATAAGCGAGAGCAGATGGACAGGGACGGGGAGAATAAAAACAGTACTTTATTCTAATAGAGAGGATGGTCAGCACAATGAAGGTGTAGCCATTATCCTGAAGAAAGGAATGGAAAGGTCTTTACTGGAATGTAAACCCATCAACAACAGACTGATAAGAACAAGACTGAGATGGAGATTCACCAACACAACAATTATACAATGCTATGCACCAACAAACGACAGCAATGAAGAGATCAAGGATGAGTTCTATCAACAGGTAGAAAAGGAAATGAAAACTGCACCCAAGTACGATCTTATTATAGTAATGTGAGACCTCAATGTGAAAGTTGGAACACAATAATTATAACGAAAGAGTAATGGGGAAATGCGGCAGTGGAACAGTAAATGAGAAGGGGGACAAATAATAAGCTTCTGCAGTATTAACAACCTGGTCATTGGAGGAACACTTTTTCCACACAAAGAAGTGCACAAGTTATGTGGGAATCACCAAACGGATGGGGCAGAAACCAGATAGATCACATAATGATCAATGACAGATGGAGACGTGCATTACAAGACGGGAAAGTAAGAAGAGGCGCAGATGTGGGAAGTGATCGCCACCTAGTAGTAGCAAGACTGAAGGTGAAACTCAGAGCTGCTGGACCAGTTGCAGCCAAACAGAAAAGATATAACATCACGAAACTTAAGGACCCCTTCACCAGAAATGCTTTCGTGGTTGACGTAAAGAGATGATATCAGGTTACCAAAAGCCAGGAAAGAACAGACTGATGATGTCGACCAGAAATTCAACACCATCTCAACAATATACAAAGAAAGCAGCAAGCCATGCTTGGGATTCCAGGAAAGAAAGAGCCAAGACTGGATAACACCAGAAACGCTAAACACCATAGCAAAGAGAAAGGAAATGAAAAGAAAGAAAACAGAAGCTAAGTCTCCCAGGTTAAAGGCAATATATATAGTGAACAGTACAGTCAGCTGGAGAAGGAAGTAAAACGTCAAACCCGTGCTGACAAAAGGACATTTCTGGATGACCTTGCAAGACAGCAACCAAGAACTACTTATTCGGAGTAATCTGGAGGACATGCACACCATCATAGCTGGCAGATGCTGGAGTTGGGTTGACCACATCCTCAGAAGGGACCCTGATACCATCACAAGAATAGCTATGCTATGGGCCCTCAAGGGAAAGCGAAAGAGAGAGCGACCAAAAACAACTTGGTGGAGAACTGTGGAAGCCGAGATGCAAAGAATGAACCAGAGTTGGGGCACTGTACGAAGGGTGGCCACCGACCAAGCAAAGTGGAATCAATTTGTTACTGCCCTACAAGACACCACCAGGTGTGATGGCCACTGACTGCTTTGATGGTTGGCGGTTATGGATCAAAGAAGAAGAAGAAGAAACAAAAACCACAATAAATTAAACGTGCTATTTACTAAGGCTTTAAAAGTTGGCTTAAAAAAACCTGAGGTAGTGAAATGTTCAGACTTTGGAGCAGTCACTCTGATGAGGGACAATTAAAATACTGCTGAAGATCATACAAGAGAGAGTAAAAATTGAAATAGGTGAAGTTTCTGACAGAGCAGCAAAACAAAGAGATGCAATATTTTGTATAAGAATACCAGCTGAACATTATAAGCCTGCAGTTGTCCAAAAAGGTATTTACCTGCATTTTCTAGACCAATAGGAGGTTTTTGACCGGAGTTCATTTTGATAAGTTAATTGAATGTCTTGAAGAAATAGGCCTGAATGGAAAAGGCATCAGACTGCTAAGTAATATGTTTTGAGAGCAAACTGAAAAAAGTAAGATCTGACAAGAATTGCTTGCATTATATTGAGAACTAAAATGAAAAGAAGGCAGCTGATTTGATCTCAATTCTTGATTCTATGAATTTGATCTGGTGCCAGTAAATTACTGTTAGTAAAACTGAGTATCTTCATAGGTATTTTGCATTGGCCTGAGTTGTTTGACTCTTTTTAATTATTTTTCGGTGGAGAAGTGGTCCAATGGACCATAGTTGCAGGTTCAGGTCTTTCAGATGCCCCTTACAGTATTCTTCTTCTCATTTGTTTGTATGCTGTAAGCTTTTTAGACAGATATACCACTAACTGAACCACTAACTGACAGATTCAAAAAGAATCATTAAATGGTGTATATATTCTTCATGACTGTATGGTGTAGAAACATGGACAATGAACAAGCAATTAGAAGAAAGAATTGAGACCTTTGACATGTGGATATATAGAAGAATGAGGCACATCTCATGGAAAGAGAAGAAAACAAATAAAGAGGTCCAAGAAAACCTAGGAATGAAAAGAGAATTAATGCAAGAGATCAAAATTAGATAAAATATACTGCTCAAAAAAAGTTAAAGGCCACTTTCAATTTTTAGGTCATTTCAACTATGCTGTTTTTTTAAAAACCTGAACACTCAGTCAAAAAAGTTTTGCTGCATTTTGTTGCATGCTTAAACAATGTTTGTTAATCTGACAATAAATCAAATCTTGTTACGTGTGTGTACCTCCAAGGTCAATCAAATGTACGTGGTGGAAAGGGAAATAATGCATGTTTGAAAATGCTTCCTATGGCAAAGCCTGTTGATAACATTGCTGAAATTTGCTTTTCACGTGCAAGTCGTGACTATAGTGAACACATTTCACCCACTTTTCGGAAGGAACGGGCAATGGGTATGTTTGTAACATTTACCATTTTAGCCATGGCTCAGCTAAGACGCTTGACCAATGTTGACAGATGGAGAGCGATGGCATGGCTGCAGGATGATGTAGGGCTGCGAGAAGTTGCTAGGAGATTAGGAGTTGCCCACTCTGTCATACAAACTCTGCGTGATCGTTATAATGCAACCGGCAGTGTCGCAGAACAACGCAGGTCAGGGCGTCCAAGGTCTACCACAAGACGGCAACACGCTGAGCCATGGCTAAAATGGTAAATGTTACAAACATACCCATTGCCCGTTCCTTCCGAAAAGTGGGTGAAATGTGTTCACCATAGTCACGACTTGCACGTGAAAAGCAAATTTCAGCAATATTATCAACAGGCTTTGCCATAGGAAGCATTTTCAAACATGCATTATTTCCCTTTCCACCACGTGCATTTGATTGACCTTGGAGGTACACACACGTAACATAGATTTGATTTATTGTCAGATTAACAAACATTGTTTAAGCATGCAACAAAATGCAGCAAAACCTTTTTGACTGAGTGTTCAGGTTTAAAAAAAAACAGCTTAATTGAAATGACCTAAAAATTGAAAGTGGCCTTTAACTTTTTTTGAGCAGTATATTATGGCCATGTAAAAAGACATACTGAAGACTGTAACAGAAGGTAAAATTGAAGGCAACAGTGCAAGAGGAAGACAGCGCTAAGTGGGACAATAACGTCAAGAGATGGACAGAAAAGAGCATTATCAGAGTGCACCATCAAGACAAGAGACAAGATGATGGAGATCCATGAAAGCCGACCTTCAATGTGAAGATGGCACATGATGACTGCAAGGTTTTGGGCTGTGATTTTCCTTTATCGTTCATATTTGTTGTCATTGTTTATTTCTGTCTCTACAGTCTCGTTTTCTTTTCATTATTGCTCTTAAGCCACATTTTTATTGTGATATATGTTTTGATTTTTCTTTTGAACTGCTATAATGCATGCACAATTTGTCATCCAGTTGTTGAGTAAATGGATAAGACTATGTGTTTGAAACGTTGTGTGACCAGGGTAGTTTTATGTCTGACTATGGATATTTTTTAAGAAAGTAAAATATTTTATTTTTAAAATATGCTTATAACATTCACACTTGGTTAGTAGGGATGGACTCTTCAAAATTCTCCTGAAAATAGGCTGCCCCACTAAATTTATGGAAATGATCAAGTCATGACATGAAGGGAACAGTCTGTTATGCTGGATGCACATCACAGCCCTTTGACATACGCAGTGGCGTTAAGCAAGGCTATGTTCTGGCTCCAATCCTCTTCTTTGCCTTGCTCTTGAAACATACATACAGAGATTCAACTGAAGGATTATGCCTTCACACTAGGATAGATGGCCGACTGTTTAACCTCGCAAGCTTGAGGGGGAAAAAAAAATCAGAAGGGTCACTATAAGAGACTTGTTTTTCGCTGATGATGTTGCAGTCATCACAAAGTCAACAGGAGCTTCAGAGCTTGATGAATCGCTTCACTCAACCATGCAAGGACTTTGGCCTCACAATAAGTCTAAAGAAGACAAAAGGGCTGAGATGTGGATGTTGCACCAGTTATAACTATGAATTGGCACCACTTCACATACCTGGGATTAACCACACTGACTAACAAAAAAAAACTTTTTTTTTCTTTCTCTAACATTTCTATGTTTTTCTGGTCAATTTTAATGCGCTGTTTTTAAATCTGCAAACCGTTTTTCTCTATCAGGTCGGGATTTCTAGAAATACGCAATTGAAGTTTTTTAACAACGCATACAGTATTACAACATCATTCGTACAAGAAGTATAACAGTTATGTAGGCTTGAATTTCTTTGCAGTCGACTTTTGTCGGTGAATGGCATGTGGTACATCGCGATGAAGCATCCAACAATAATCGGCAAGCATGGTCACACTCCACCGTCCTTGATAACGTGACTCCATTACGGCGATATCTTGATGGAATCATTCTCCATGTTCATCGCTGACTTCGCCAAGGTTGTCAGGGAAAAAGTTAAGATGCGAATCGAGCAAATGGATTTTGAGGGACATGTTACAGCCCATAATTATGTATGCATCTATGCACTGCTTAACAATATGCAACATAGTCGACAAATTTGTGATTTTCCAGAAAGTTATCGACGATCGATTTGAATGCCATCCATGCGCGAAGTTCACTACCATGTAACAAGTTCTCGAATTGTTTGTCTGCAATAACTTTCCTAATCTGAGGTCCTACAAAGATACCTTCCTTTATCTTTGCATCGCTAACTTGCGGAAACTTTTCTCGAAGATAAGTGAAAGCTTTGCTCGTTTTATCTAACGCTTTTACAAAATTCTTCATGAGCCCCAACTTTATATGTAACAGTAGTAAAATGAAGGTGTCTTTGTTAACTAATGGCTCGCGTATTACATTTTTATGCCCGAGCTGCATACGATCCCGGATAGGCCACACCTTTCTTGCATAATGTTCCTGTCTGTTGCGGCTGTCCCATTCACATCGGAAGCAACAAAATTTAGTATACCCAGTCTGCATGCCCGTGAGAATTGCAATGACCTTTAGGTCTCCACTAGTCTTGGAAGAATCGATGAAAAATCGCCATTCGTTGACTATGTGCTCATGACCATTTACATCTTTGCAATAGCAAATGTCATCATCCATCTCAAAGTATTGAACAAGTTCTCTGTGTCTATGACGAAATTTAGATATCGGAGTATTGGGCGCTAAAAGATTCCATTCTTTGAGTCGCGAACCGAGTAATTCTGCTTGTCCTTTGGTAAGAGCGAGATCACGTATTAGATCTGAAAGTTCTGAATGGTTAATTAAGTAAACACCATCATTCACCGGTATGTAATCTGAGTCAGAATTAGTTTCTAAAGCAGGTAAACTATCACTTTCTGATGGGTCATTTACGTCCAACGGATATTGTTCTAGTGGTACTTGGATCGGACACGTGATTGGATCATGAGGCACTAGTTTCAAAACCGATTCAATATTTGGATAAACCACAGACTTTCTAGTTTTAAAAGTGAAACCATGGATATTTATCAAGCAGAAGTAACAATCAGTAGTGTGATTTGTATGTTCACGCCATATTACTGGCACGCCAAAAGGCATCGACTTATGCTTCAGCGATTTTCGTAACCAACCTGCCAATGTATCGAACAAACCGCATTTGGCTTCCAAGATTTATTTGCATCATCAACTTTCGAATCGAAATAAAGTTCATATGCTATCTTTAGTAATGGTGTAAAGTTTTTCTTGTCAACACGATCGGTAAAATATCCGCACACGTAACAGAACAGATCAGCCGAATTTCTACAACTTCTAGAAGCCATATTTTGCTCAGAATTATTTCAAAATACAGTAACTATTTGAAAAATCGCGTAACATATGTCATGCATCTTTTAGCAGTATAAAAAGTAGAATTATGTTGCTTTTTATTAATTTTTAATAAGTTATATAGTAAAAATGAAACGGAGCAAATAACGGTTTCCCAAAAATATATTTATTCACAAATATCTTAAGAACCCGACGTGATAGAGATAAACGGATTTCAGATTTGAAATCAGCACAAGAAATTGACCTAAGAACACTTATTCGTATATAAGAAAGAAAAATGTTGTTTGTCAGTGCCATCAACGACAAACTCTCTCTGGCCACAAAAATTGACAGC
The DNA here is from genome assembly GCA_024509875.1 of Oreohelix idahoensis. Classification (NCBI taxonomy): domain Eukaryota; kingdom Metazoa; phylum Mollusca; class Gastropoda; order Stylommatophora; family Oreohelicidae; genus Oreohelix; species Oreohelix idahoensis. Next base: position 116,096 of record JAMPIV010000532.1, read on the forward strand.
CACATTGGCAAAGCTGCAGCCACCTTTGCCCGCCTCACAACACGTGTTTGGGGAAACTCCAAACTCACAACAAAGACCAAAGCTGCGGTGTATAACGCCTGCATGACCAGCGCACTTCTAAATGGCAGTAAGACATAGACAACTTATGCTAAGCAAGAAAGAAGGCTCAATACCTTCCATATGCAGTGTCTACACACCATCGGTCTTTGTGGAAGGACAAAGTGACAAATGTCAATGTATTGTCAAGTGTTGTCCTTCACAGCATAAATACACTGCTTAGACAGCACAGGCTTTGCTGGCTTGGCCATGTCCCCCGCATGGAAGATGGTCGCAGCCTGAAAGATATCTTCTACAGACAACTGGCAGATGGCAAAAGAGCAGTTTGACGACCGCAGCTGAGGTTCAAAGCTGTGTGCAAGAGAGACTTGAGTGCACTGGACATAAATCCAGCAACCTGGGAGGATGAAGCTGCCGATCATACCAAGTGGCGATGCTCTCTAAAGCACCACCTTAGATTGAAAAGAAGCTCTCACGGCAAGCAAAAGAGAAGAGAAAACGTCAAAAGGAACATCAGGAAAATAAGCAGCTGAGGGCTATCACCTCAGGTCTGCATTCCCATAGTCAATTATGACTGAAGGGGCTATTATTATTATTAATTTCACACAGATATTTGCTGTAATCTGATTCTTCATTTCCTTCCAGGCCAGAGAAAAAGATCATATAAACGTCAGCAAAAAATATATCCAGGAAACGGTGGAAAAGAAAAACAAAAAGCGTCGGTATCATCAGCATACAGAAAACAGGTACTAGATCATTTGATACATTTGTTGCTTGCTACATTTGAATGAAAACAGTAAAGGTAAAGATAGTCCCCAAGCATATACAGCCATAGGAGAATGAAGTGTTAGAGACTTCACTATATTAGGTCTCAGCTTTGTGAGTCAGGGTGACCAGTATCTTCCTCGCTGCCTTTGCTTTCCCTAAGAGTAGAATTAGGTACCCATTTCTATCTGAGTGACCTAAGTGTGATACTTCTAGATTTTGAACACAGTAACTTTGCCTCCAGAAACGAGTGCTATAACCACACTGCAACTCGACACTTAATGGAAACAGCAGCAATACTAATAATGAGTTAACTAATAATGAGTTAAACATTTGATAGTGATATTTTAAAACAGTAACAGCAAAATAGCTTATTACAACAGACAAAAAAAATGGTATCCAAAAATGATGATATTGTTTAGCTCTGTATGTGACAGTTCCCCATCTAGCTGTCACTACTGGGGGTAAAGCTGTCAATAAGTTTTGTTTTTTGCTTTCTTTTAAAAATATGTTTACTTTTGAGAGTTAATTAGATTGTTTTGAAAATGGCTTTAAAAAAACGTAAAAATAACAGGATATCAAAGATCTTTCCTTAAGAACCATACATTGGGTACCATGGATAATCAGAAATAGCAAATGTGGAACTCCTCAATGAAGGAAATAATCTAATAACCAGAGTAGATGCACATGCAATCAGAATGTGTTGATGACATATGAAGATTATGACTGAACTTGATCACAACCAGAAAAGTCTGTGAAAAACGTCAGAGGAAGAAGCAGAGATAAATAGCTATTATTGCCCATGTTTGTTGTAATGGCACTTAAATGAATGAATGTTTATGTTTTGTTGTGCAGAAGTTGAAATTTATTTATTCATTAAAGTGACAGTCTGATGGGGACCTGTCACACAGAGAGCTAAATGATATCATTATTTTTGGATACAAAATTTTTTGTTTTCAGTTGAACTAAGCTATTTTGCTGTTACTGAAATAAAATAGAAATTGGGATGTTAAATAAAATGTGATTTAGTTTGACTCAATTTTTGACAATACTCTTACATCATTGTTTGATTTTTTTTGTTTTGTTTTTTAAATCGCCATTGTTAATTTCATAGCTTGAACTAATCATCTGATGACACAGTATTATTCTATGTAGTCATTGATAGTTTTCATACCGGATATTATAAATCTAATGTGGCAATGTAGATTATGTGATGGAGGTAATCACCTGCTTATATTGAAATCATGCAGGCAGAAAACACTGATAGAATTTGGGGGGGGGGGGGGGATTTTACATTTAGTTTGGTTTTATTTTTAAAGACCATGTTCATTGGATGCAAATAACTTCATCAGTGCTCCGATCTCCTCCCTTAGAACACACAAGGAGGATCTCAGCACAGTGCACAAACTCCTTGACGAGGATTCCAATGTGTGTATACAGGAATCACACATTCTGTAAATGTTTTTGTGGTGGGTAAGTTTCCTAATTTTTAAATTTTGCCAGGGCAGCGGCCATATGGCCTACTCTTTAAGATTTCCAATGGCTGAGGGATTTTCACGTGCGCAACTTGCACACGCACGAGACCTTATATTTTTGGGCCCTTATCAGAGAAGGCAAGACATCTGATCTCACTACCCAGGAGATCAGGGGGAGTATGACATCATATGAACCACTGGTTCTGAAAAAAATGTCCATCAATTATATTCCCTCAGTGAACTCAGTATCTTTAGAATTAGGAAGATGTCATACCTCTTAGCCACTCGACCCTCAGAGTTACATTTGATTTTAAGTTACACTAAAACAATGATTCATTGTTTTTTTATGACAGCTTATAAAACTGGCTTTGCTGAAATGCTGTATAATGCTTCATGTTGATGAAATTTCCTTCCCATTGAGGAAAACAAATACATAGCAGTGTTGATAAAAAGGTAATTTTCTTTCTTTTTTTTTAACATGACAAACAGAGAAAGGAACAAAGAGAAACAAGTTGTGAGGTGGAACAAGTTCATGTGTATCCAACCAGAAGGCAGAGAAATGTCAGGTGCATGACCATTGTTGTTCCTGATGATGATGATTATCTCTGTAAGTTTGTACTTGTATAGTAAAATTTACCATGCTGAGCTACAGTAAAAATTTGGAGGAAGGGATTAATGCAACCCGTAAAGAAAAGAATATTTTGCTCACTGACAGTTACAATGTATAAATGGATAATAAGTAATGTTTGTTACCGTATTGGCCCGAATGTAGTACAACCTTGGACATAATATGACCCTAAAGTTTTGAAGGTGTTTGTTACGGTCCCGCTGTATCTCTTCTTGCTAGTTGTTATTAAAAGATTCAGCACCGTTGGACGTGAGTTTATTGGGTTGCTTGTCAATATTTCAGATATTATGATTCATCTATTCTAATTCCAGCTTATAGTTCGATTGCAGTTTTAAGCCATTATTGTGTGATTAAATTATTATTACATTCAGTGTCGTTGTTGTATATTAATTCTCCAGCAGTGTTGGTTATATTATAGTTAGTCTTATGGATATCTGTGATAACCTGGACTGACCTTGCAAGTATTAACAACAGTCACAGCACAGAATGAGGACTTGAATACTTCAGACAATTAACAAGTTCCATTGACGACTGAACAATTTATTATATATATTCTTTTACACAATGAGCGTAACACATTTCTTACACATCAACTTGGCTTTAACATAGTACTAAGCTCTACGCAATGTTCGTCCCACAGACTTAGCTCGTCTGGGTTAACCGTTAAGTCTGTAGCGTAATAGAGTTTGCAACCAACTCCTACTGAATACGATCCTTGGAATTATTATCCCTTCACAATGCTAGTGAGTACATTATCCGTAAATCTATAGATCCTGTCTATGTATCATTAATCAACATCTTTGGCTTGCCTCGCCAGGCTTTAACTGTATATAGATTCAAGGTGAATGTAATCTGCGATATTTGCGATTCTAATCTGGACTCTACCTGGTCCTATATTAAATTTGATACGGATTCTTACGCTATTTTACACTTTCCAGTGGATCGACCGTTCCACATATATATTTAGTCAGTGGCTGTACCACATATTGAAACACAATCCTTAAGTGGCTTTACCACACATTCCAACACTGCCATTCGGCACAATGGCCATACATAGACTAAATGTAACTAGGCTTGACGCATCATATCTTGATCTGCGCGATTTCCAGTTAATTCAGTTGAGGAGTTCCGTGGTGCAGGCATGCGAATGTTGCAATCATTCACATGTCTGCAAGCCGCGAAACAGTCCTCAACATCATTCCCCCCCGCTCCCAAACGTGACACTCGTGGCACGTGAGAGAGTGGTGGCGAAGATGTGACCGACTATAATCTATGCATGTTATCTATCGTCAAAAATGATATAATGAAATTAATATTCATAATTAGAAATAATAATTATAAAATTATGTCCATTGTCAACATAAAGACAAGAAAGTTATCTCAATCATGTGACGTAAAGTTTCTAGATAACAAATCCGCGAGGTTATTATCAGTTTCTGAAATCGGTATGATTGTAAATGCGAATTCTTGTAGCAACAGAAACCATCTGTGAATTCTTGCGTTTTTCATAGTTCTCGAAGTGATAAACGTGAGCGGACTGTGGTCTGTGTAAATAAAGAACTTTCTCCCTATCAAGTACTTAGACAGTTTTTCTAAGCACCAAACCAACGCGAGTAATTCGCGTTCTCCTGTTGCGTATTTTTGTTCCGCAGGTGTAAGCTTGCGTGAGACAAACAAGCATGGATGGAGTATCCCTTCATAGCATTGAAGCAAACATCCTGCAATTCCGGAACTGGATGCATCTGTTTGAATCAAGAATGGTAAATGTATGTTTGGCAATAACAGGATAGGAGGATTCTTAAATAAATTCTTTATCATAATCAGAGCCTCTTCGCACTGCGGTGTCCATAATATTTTTTTTTGGACTACCTTTGGCCAACAATCCGTACAAAGGAGCAGAAATCTGTGCGAAGCGTGGTATAAATTTATGGTAATAGTTAACCAGCCCAAGTAAACTTCTTACTTGTTTCTTAGATGATGGAGTGGCAATCTCCAGTATACGCTTGACTGTATTGTCATCAGGGTGTAATCTATGGTTACCTATGCGGTGACCAAGAAAAGTAATCTCCTGACAACCTATCTGGACCTTAGAAAGTCTTACAGTCAAACCATTTTGTCGTAGTGTAAAGAGAAGAGAGGACAAACCAGTAATATGGTCTTCCCATGAGTTGTGAAATAGACAGATGTCATCGATGTATGTGATGACATCTTTTCTATCGCCCAGAAGGCGGCGCATCATGCGCACAAATGTCGCAGGCGTGTTTACAAGGCCGAAGCACATGTAATTCCATTGGAATAACCCAAATGGAGTAGTGAAGGCAGTGAAAGGCTTGGCATGTTCAGTAAGTGGTATCTGCCAATAGCCTTTAGACAGATCTAGTTTACTAAAGTAAGTGGCCTGTGAAACTTGCGAAAGTAGGTCGTCCAACAAATGCATTGGTTCAGCGTCAGTAATTGTGATACGGTTAAGACGTCTGAAGTCAATACAAATACGGAGCGACCCATCTTTCTTTTTCACAATAACCATCGGAAAAGCATAAGGAGATTCTGATGGAGATATAACTCCCAATTTTATCATATCCTTTAGCTCCCTTTCAACCATGTCTTTATGATGTAAAGAAATAGGGTAAGGTCTTAACTTAATAGGATGATCGTCTGTTAGAATGATGTCATGAGAAATTAAAGACGTACGACCCGGAAGGTCAGTAAGTACATCGTTAAAAGAAAGAAGAATTTCTCTGACTTGACTTTGTTGTGAAGATGACAAAGTCGAAGAAATTGTGACATCCTTCCAAGATTCGGAAGCTTGTAAAGACGGTAAAGCAAACTGTAGAGGAATTGAAGACGTAGTGTCTTCCTCATTCACTAATGCAAAAGAAGAAATATGAGATGAAGACTCAGACACAGACGCAGACACAGAGTTAATAATAGGAATTAACTCTTGTGGTCTTTCCACTGCCAATTTCAACATATTGACATGGAACGTTTTAATTTTTCCTCTTACGTTTATAGCATAGTCAACATCCGTGACTCGTTTAATAATCACAAATGGACCCTGCCATGAAACCAACAGTTTATTATCCTCATGAGGTAGAAGTAACCAGACTTTTCCCCCAAAATAAAAATATCGCAATCTTCTCCCTTGATTGTGGAATAATCTAGATTTTTGTGTAGCTGATTTAATACTCTCGGATGCATATGTACACGCATCAATGATTCTTTGTCTAAGGTCAATCACCAGCTCGTAACTAGTGTGACGACTTGCCCAATCTTCTCTTCATTTTTTTTTATTATTTACGTGACATCATTTTTTCTCATCCTCAATGCATGATTGCAAAGTCCCGGGAAGTGTCACTTGCGGAAATTCTCCTAGCGTTCGGTATTTTCTCCTCGCTATTTTTAGATACGACGTCATTGTTGACCAATGACCTCGGTAGCGAGAAATCCGTTTTAATTTAGAACTGCTTGAACTTGGGAGAACCAGTTTAGGCCACTTAGGAAAACATCACGTGACTTTTAACATTATTGATTGGAGCGTCTAAAACGAGGCTAAGGTCACATGATGCATGCTACGGATCACGTGTCCAAGCGGAAATGACCCGCTAAAAGGCGGCAACACGAGCATTCTTCACTTGCCCAGGAAACTTTGAGACAGCTAGGTCTAACCCAGATATCGGCGAATTCTCGCATTAAAAGCACTGAAGCCACGTGTCTAAATTGCGGGTTAGCGTCCATCTTTGAGTAGTCTATGGTGCAGCCTTGCACGACAGTCCAATCCCAGCGCAGAATACGGAGTCGAGCACAGAGAAGGCAAATCCGAACCATTCAAGACCTACCGGGGCAACGTCAGGAGACCGGAGAACTAACCTCACTTCACTATCAGCCAGGGGCTGAAAAGCTAAGTCCACGAAAAAGGAAACTCACCTAATCAATGCCACATAGTTTAGTCATCCATGATGAAAAACACTTGAATTGTGAGACACATAATACATACAGCAGACACTAATTCCATCGACAATACTATCATTCACCATCTATTCATTTTATTGCAATAAACCAATTGGGTGTATATACTGTACCCCATGCTTTGTTCCTTCCATTAGATGTTGAATATTGTCTATGTTTATCTTCCTTTATAAGGGAGGGGGGGCTCGTAAAATATAATATAAATTAAAGAATAATAATAATAGATAACTGAGAAGGGGACGACGGTAGCGAGAGACCAAATATCTCCTTACAATCTTTTCCAGACCTGTCGAGTTAGGAGAATTTACCCTCTTCGTCACCCTTCGGAAGTGGGAAAACCCAGCAGGGATTCCTTGAGCCAAATCTTCCACATCAGATCTATTATTTCCTCTAAATAATTCTCTTATCCTTTAAACGCTACGTGACACTGGGTCTCGGTCCGGGATTTGAACTTATGTATTTTATCATACCTCTGGGATAGTATCATCATTCAGTCATTACAGTATACCATTTTAACACATGTATTTTCACACAGTGAGCTCTAGAAAGACAGAAAACATTTTTTCTAGAAATTCAGGCATTGATTGGTGAATCCCTTTATATATGTTGTGTTTAATTAAGTTAGTTCTTGATTTTGTATTTCATTGAATTACAGACCTTAAGTCTCCATAACTGTAGTAATTTCATTCTACAGCAGTCTGATAAATAATTAGTATTTACTTGTTGTTAGAAATACTATTGGAAGGTAGCACTAGCTTACTCAGTGTGGACTTTAACTGCAAAAGATGGCTGAAATAGTTAAGCTTAAGGCAGCACTGGGGGAGGCCGGTCGAGATCTAGGTTATAGTGGGGTGGACCTTGCAAATTATGTCAGTGTTGAGACTGATAAGTATTACGCTCGAGAAACAGCGAAAGCTGAAAGAGAAGAGCGAATAAAGTTAGCAGAAATAGATGAGAGGATAAAAGCTGTAGACGCTAGGGAAAGAAGCGAGAGAGATGAACGCGAGCATGCATTGAAGATGAAGCAGTTAGAGATGCAGGGACAAGCTCAAAGAGTTGAACCGGTAGCCGGTGCGACAGCATCTACCTCCTCAGGCAACCTATCGCCACGGTCAGATGATATGCCCTCCTTGCATGCAGTGGGCACAGGACCTTTGCCATCCTCACTCATGTCAACTTTGGGACCCTTGACGTTTCCATTTGAAGCTTTCTCGGAACAAGCCGACTCGATCGATAGGTATTTGGACAAATTTGAGAAGTTTGCCACCACGTTTGGTTTGGAGAGGAGCAAGTGGAACCTGAAACTGTCACAAGGGCTTAGAGGAACTGCTTATGACGTGTATAGCAAGCTTCCTCCAGGTTTACAGGATGACTATGACTCTCTGAAAAAGGCACTCCTGATCCGTTATGAGCTACATGCTGATGCCTATAGGAAGAGGTTCCGTAACTCTAGTTGGGAAGTCGGAGAGAACTTTGCTCAAATTGCTGCTAGACTGGATTCGTACGTGGAAAAGTGGGGTGCCCTAGGGAATTTTTCTCATGATTGGGAAGGTCTGAAGGAGATGGTCGTTATTGAACAACTGAAGGACACCATGACTTCCGACATGAGAAGATTTCTGACAGAGAATGGGGCCAGCACTTTAGAATCCATCGTCCCGTTGGCGGAACGTTATCAGGCAGCGCTAACGGAGAATGACCCACCCCGACGGAACCAACCGGAAGAATTATCGAGGCCGACACCTCAGTCACACATGGACCCCCAAGTGAAACCACCATATACTAACTTCAAAAAGCATGACAAGCCAGACTACAAGACTACTCAGAGATCAGCTTTCCAGCCTCAGAGGCGGGGAGAAAAGTGGTGTAAGACGTGCAAAATGAGCAACCACAATACTGCCGAGTGCAGAAGGAAAAACCCTCCACATCATGTTGCATGTTTGCAGGTGAGGGCTGTTGACAGGAAGGAACTGACAGTGAGTCAGGATAGCCTCCATCACCCACCTATACAGGAGACAGTGACCGTGAATGGCAACCAAGTCATCGGGATGTATGACACAGGTTTGTCTTATGACGCGGTCGTTTCTTCATCTCTGGTGCACCCCGAACAACTCACCACAGAAACAGTGGATATCCAGGGGCCACTCAAGGGAGCATTACCCTTAAATTTGCCCATAGCGAAGATTCAAGTCAGTTGTCGCTATGTGGAAGGGGAGATCAATGCTGCAGTTTTAGAGGATCCTTTCTACCCCCTGATGTTAGGGCGTAGATATGTCTTTTTAGGAGAACCAGTAAAGCCTGTGGTTATGGCTGCCGTCCAGACCAGGTCTGACTCCAAACGCATAGAGAGGGACTCTAAGTTAGAAATTCATCCGAATAAGATGAAAAGGGCTCAAGCAGCTGATAACACATTGGGGCCTTGCTTTGGAAAATTGAAAAACTCACATAACCCTCGGAGGAAGGGTGACTTTTATAGGGAACATGGACTCTTGCACAGGAAAGCTGGCAGAGGGCTAAAAAGTCATGGACAGATTGTGGTGCCATCCATATATAGAAATAAAGTTATGGAATGGGGGCACGGTGCTACTTTGAGTAAACACCTGGGTAATGGTGCCACAAATCAAAGGATAGCCACCCGGTATTATTGGCCCGGCATCACAGAAGACATAGCTCGATATGTGAAGTCCTGTTCAGAGTGTAACCAGGTAACCTCAATATATAGGGTAGACCAGTTACAGGACCTAGGGAAGCATTGCTGCAGACGTAGGCATCCAAAGAAAACCAGGAAGAAAACCAGAATACTTACCTGGGAAGAACAACGTAGGGGCAGATTTTTTTAGCAGACATCCGGACGAAACCGAGGAGATATGAGAAACTGAAAAAGAAGAGGAAGACAGGACCAGTGGAGTTGGACGGAACGTCAAACTTGAGGAGGGGCTTGTGTGACGACTTGCCCAATCTTCTCTTCATTTTTTATTATTATTTACGTGACATCATTTTTTCTCATCCTCAATGCATGATTGCAAAGTCCCGGGAAGTGTCACTTGCTGAAATTCTCCTAGCGTTCGGTATTTTCTCCTCGCTATTTTTAGATACGACGTCATTGTTGACCAATGACCTCGGTAGCGAGAAATCCGTTTTAATTTAGAACTGCTTGAACTTGGGAGAACCAGTTTAGGCCACTTAGGAAAACATCACGTGACTTTTAACATTATTGATTGGAGCGTCTAAAACGAGGCTAAGGTCACATGATGCATGCTACGGATCACGTGTCCAAGCGGAAATGACCCGCTAAAAGGCGGCAACACGAGCATTCTTCACTTGCCCAGGAAACTTTGAGACAGCTAGGTCTAACCCAGATATCGGCGAATTCTCGCATTAAAAGCACTGAAGCCACGTGTCTAAATTGCGGGTTAGCGTCCATCTTTGAGTAGTCTATGGTGGAGCCTTGCACGACAGTCCAATCCCAGCGCAGAATACGGAGTCGAGCACAGAGAAGGCAAATCCGAACCATTCAAGACCTACCGGGGCAACGTCAGGAGACTGGAGAACTAACCTCACTTCACTATCAGCCAGGGGCTGAAAAGCTAAGTCCACGAAAAAGGAAACTCACCTAATCAATGCCACATAGTTTAGTCATCCATGATGAAAAACACTTGAATTGTGAGACACATAATACATACAGCAGACACTAATTCCATCGACAATACTATCATTCACCATCTATTCATTTTATTGCAATAAACCAATTGGGTGTATATACTGTACCCCATGCTTTGTTCCTTCCATTAGATGTTGAATATTGTCTATGTTTATCTTCCTTTATAAGGGAGGGGGGGGCTCGTAAAATATAATATAAATTAAAGAATAATAATAATAGATAACTGAGAAGGGGACGACGGTAGCGAGAGACCAAATATCTCCTTACAATCTTTTCCAGACCTGTCGAGTTAGGAGAATTTACCCTCTTCGTCACCCTTCGGAAGTGGGAAAACCCAGCAGGGATTCCTTGAGCCAAATCTTCCACATCAGATCTATTATTTCCTCTAAATAATTCTCTTATCCTTCAAACGCTACGTGACAACTAGTACGAGTGGATTCATCCACTGATGATCCGACCAGTAAATTTTTCAAGATCATCATCGGGCCACGAGGATTAGAGCCATAGACGAGCTCGAATGGACTAAATCCAGTGCTTTCGTGGGGGACCTCTCGATATGCAAATAATGCGGCACAGAGTAGCCTATCCCAGTCACGAGGACATCCCTCAGTGAACTTGTGAAGAATCTGTTTGAGTGAACCGTTAAGACGCTCACAAACTCTGTTCGTTTGGGCGTGATATGCACTAGAAAACAAATGGTGAATGGAGAGCATTGACTCCACTTCTTTCATAATATTTGAGGTGAATTGTGAACCTCTGTCTGATAGAATTTCCTCCGGAAAACCAATACGACAAAAAATTGAAAATAATGCATCTGATACCGACGCAGTAGTGATGGTTTTCAGAGGTATGGCCTCAGGCCATCGTGTACAAAGATCTACACAGGTCAAGATATATCGGAACCCATTATTAGATGGAATTGATAACGGACCAATAATATCTATGGCTATCTTCTTAAATGGTCTTTCTGGTACATCAGTGATCTGTAAGGGTGCCGTATGGAATCTGCCCTTACGTGATATGCTTTGACATGTCGTACATGACCTACAATATAATTTTGTGTCCTTATTGACACCAGGCCAATAGAATTGCGACGTGACTCTAAATAATGTTCTTTTAATACCCATGTGCCCTGCCATGGGACAGTCATGCCCTGTTTGTAACACCAAAGGTCTAAATTGTTTTGGAACGACTATCTGATGAATAATTGACATACTATTATCATAGTATCTTGTTAGTATGGATTTCTTAATTTGAAACCAATGTTGTGCTGATTTCGTATGTTTACTAACTTTTTTTTCTGCTAGCGAAAATAAACGCTGTAAACTTGGATCATTTTTTTGTTTTTCCGCAAACGCGGCTGGTGCTTCAGCAACGACGCCGGGAGACATAATTGTCTCTATTATAGGTGTAGGTGGGGTGGCCATATCTGTAGCCAACTGTTGTGCTCTGGTGATAACAGCATTTGCCACCGACGGGTGAGATTCAACCCATTTCGTAATCTCATGTGGAGTGCAATTTCTAACTCCAGGAATGTTACCTAAGATTATCTCAGCCACGGGAGCTCTTAACCCACAAGCATACACCATACCTGTATAAAACGGTGTATCGATATAGACATGTGCTATTGGATATTCTTCTATATTCCCACCAAATGTGATACATTTAACAGTTTTACCCGTAAATGCAGAGGGCTCGATAAGCGAGTGTTGTATGCCGACCGTAGAACAGCCGGAGTCACGTAAAACTCTTACTTCCTTTCCGTATAAGTATGCCTTGTGGTATGTGAGACGTCCCAAATTCTCACAAGCAGACATAGAAGACATTGTATGTCCACACCGAAGTGTATTTTTCCTATCTGATATCAGATGTGATTGACAAACATAACAAGAGTCATCTAAAATGCTGCATGAATTAGCATGTTTGTTATCATCATTCTCATGATCTCTTTTGGTCGTACATGCATTAGCATGACCATGTTTGTCATTATTCTTTGAAGATGATCTAAAATGATTTGTTTTCTTTTTGCCTGATTTTGTCTTATAATAAAAATCTGATGAATCATCATTATCATCATTCCTTTTATATGATGATCCATGATTATTGTAATCCCTGTAATAGTCTTTGTGATAATCATCACGACCCCTGCCTTTGTGGCCTCCACGATCATGAGGTGAATAACCTCTATAACTCCGACGATAGAATCTTGACGGTGAGCGATACCGAGGGAAGTTGTAAGACCCCCGATATTCATGACGAAACTGTGTACGATATCGACCGTCCGTGCTCTGTGATCTAGGTCGGTGATCATAAGATCTATGATCATGGAGTGCTGCACACATAGGCATAGGATCTCGAGGAAAAGATCGATGGACATCCTTATTCGGATGTGCCGTGACAAACTGTCTACCGAATTTTTCATATTCTGCAATAGAGTTAGGGTGTCTCTCTTGTAAGAAGGATTCTAAATCATGACTACATGAGGAGAGCACTTTATCACGTAGCATGAGATCCATTAACCCCTCATATGATTTGGTAATACCTGATAATTCTATCCATCTATTGAAATAATGTTTAATGGAAGCAATAAATTCCACAAAGTCAGCGTCCTTACTAGGCTTAGCCATATGGAAACGTTCTCGGAATCCAGATTCAGTTAACTGGAACCGTCTAAGAAGTACTTCTTTTACGACATCAAAATCGTTTCTGCTTTTCTCATCTAGATTCATGAAAACCTTGAGTGAGTCCCGAGTCAAAAAATCAACCAAAAGACTACTCCATCTTTCCTTAGGTATGTTTAACCCTGTAACTTTCATAATAAATCTTGATAAAAATGAATCGATGCAATCTCTAGATTGATCGAAATGTGGTATCTTCAATTTTGGATAAAATACATTTAAATTAGCTGAAGGTCGGGACTGTTCTGATTGCACCCTAGCCAATTCAACAGCCTTTTCCTTCTCAGCATTTAATCTTAAAGTCTCAAGTTCGATAGCATGTTTATGTTCTTGGTCTAATTGAAGTAGTTCCATTCTTCTTATTTGCATTTTCTCCCTATCTAATTCTCTCTCCTTTTCTTGTTGAGCCATTTCTTTATCTTTTTGAGCTAATTCTTTCTCCTTAAGTTCTTTCTGTAATTCTCTCTCTTTTTCTTGTTGAGCTATTTCCTTCTCCTTAAGTTCTTTCTGTAATTCTCTCTCTTTTTCTTGTTGAGCCAATTCTTTATCTTTTTGAGCCATTTCTTTATCTTTTTGAGCCAATTCCAACTTTTTAAGTTCGCGTTGCTCAATTCTTTCCTGTTGAGATAAATGCTTTTCATATCTCGTTTCAGCATAGGTCTGAAGATCAGAACCTGATTTACCTAGGCTTTGTCCAATTTTAATAAAATCTTCTAACGTAGACATGGTGCTATGTATCTCAATAACTTATATAAGTATATTAATTGTCAATAAATATTCTATGAACATATAAGCTTCATTAATTCAAAGTAACTATGATATTTACGATAGCCAGAGACAAGAACAGGTGACGATAAACAATGGATGGAACAAGCAAATGAAATGATATATTCAATCATACGACGCTATGAAACAGATAAAAGAAACTAAGTTGGTACTAGACATAATAATAAGAGAAATAAAATGTTTAAAGTAACATTACAAAAATTTGACGATACAAGTCGTCCTAAACTAACAATGAGACAGAGAGATTTTAGATCACAAACGAATAAAATAGTGACACAAAATGGAAAGTAGGCTATGCAAATTAAATGACGTAGGCACGTGACGTCACAACTAGCACAAGCAAAGTGATTATATTGCTAACTGAAGAAGCATTTATATCCTAACTCAAAAGAAAAATTAATAATCAGTTAGATCCTCAGTCAGCGAATATAAGCAATTATCCCTATAAGTCGTTAAAATTAATTGAATCTTCCAAAGGAATATCCAATTAATGATAAGCCCTATCCATCCGTCCCGCGAAGTTACATAAAGTACATCGATAATAAACACATAATGATGAGTACTAGAACTGCAAAATAGGACAGACAAGTGACAGTGGAGGAAAAATTGAAGGCCAAAGCTAGCCAACTGGACACCACATACTAGTCGAAAGCTCTAATTTAGACAAGAACTTATCTTCATGTGATCATGCCATTGTGGTCCAAGAAAACCACAACAATATGTTCCCAGCTGTTTGACTTGTTCCCATTGAGAAGCAGACTTGACCGGTTGATTGAAGATCAATATTGAAAGAAATTCTGTTGAAATACTTCCCTGGTTGCTCTGGAGGTTTAACAAGTGTATGGATTGTCTTTCTGGTTCTCTGTGATGGTTCAGGATCAAATATTGAATGACATACGATCGATTTGATTCAGCGAACTCAGCGACCGTTGATCGGAGTGATGACTCGACCTTGACCTTCGTAACTTGATGTGTAGATTCGAATTGTCAGATTGGACCTGCGCCTTGAATGAGACCTTCTTGAACTGTTCAATTTCCACTGTCAATTTGTCTGTGACGAACTGAATTGATCTTGAAGTTGTTTCCACTAGAATCTTCACAACTTGAAGCCTGATTCATGAACATTAGTTCGTTCAATTGGGTAACGGAAAAGATGAATTCTGAAAATTGTCCGAACACTTCTTGACACCAGTATGTTACGGTCCCGCTGTATCTCTTCTTGCTAGTTGTTATTAAAAGATTCAGCACCGTTGGACGTGAGTTTATTGGGTTGCTTGTCAATATTTCAGATATTATGATTCATCTATTCTAATTCCAGCTTATAGTTCGATTGCAGTTTTAAGCCATTATTGTGTGATTAAATTATTATTACATTCAGTGTCGTTGTTGTATATTAATTCTCCAGCAGTGTTGGTTATATTATAGTTAGTCTTATGGATATCTGTGATAACCTGGACTGACCTTGCAAGGATTAACAACAGTCACAGCACAGAATGAGGACTTGAATACTTCAGGCAATTAACAAGTTCCATTGACGACTGAACAATTTATTATATATACCCTTTTACACAATGAGCGTAACACATTTCTTACACATCAACTTGGCTTCAACATAGTACTAAGCTCTACGCAATGTTCGTCCCACAGACTTAGCTCGTCTGGGTTAACCGTTAAGTCTGTAGCGTAATAGAGTTTGCAACCAACTCCTACTGAATCCGATCCTTGGAATTATTATCCCTTCACAATGCTAGTGAGTACATTATCCGTAAATCTATAGATCCTGTCTATGTATCATTAATCAACATCTTTGGCTTGCCTCGCCAGGCTTTAACTGCCATGTATATAGGTTCAAGGTGAACGTAATCTGCGATATTCGCGATTCTAATCTGGACTCTATCTGGTCCTATATTAAATTTGATACGGATTCTTACGCTATTTTACACTTTCCAGTGGATCGACCGTTCCACATATATATTTAGTCAGTGGCTGTACCACATATTGAAACACAATCCTTAAGTGGCTTTACCACACATTCCAACACTGCCATTCGGCACAATGGCCATACATAGACTAAATGTAACTAGGCTTGACGCGTCATATCTTGATCTGCACGATTTCCAGTTAATTCAATTGAGGAGTTCCGTGGTGCAGGCATGCGAATGTTGCAATCATTCACATGTCTGCAAGCCGCGAAACAGTCCTCAACAGTGTTCTTCATGAAAAATAAAAGGTCTAATATACCTCGAGATAAAAACTTAACATATTTGACACAGTTTTCTTTTAATGCAAAAGTTAAGTGATAAATTACCCAAATTATTATTATTTCTTAAATATCAGTAACAGCACAGATTCTACACCAACTAATACTGACCTACTGATACCTTCATTGGCTTTTTTATTTTTCTGATTTTTAAAAAAAACAGTTCTCTGTGTTTTGAGTTATGTATTTCAAGGTTAAACTTGTTGAGAGAACATTTTTGCTTTTATCATTGTAATTTTTTTTTTCCATCTTATGTTAAATTTACTTAACAGCTGAGAATTCACTTACTTCATTTCTCTATCTATTGTGCCATACTCTGTGAACATGCTTCCTACACTACTTTAACTTGTTTAGCCAAAGTATTCTTTACATGGGTGTTGAGTGGGCTTGGATTTCTGCTGAGTTTCATTACTTCTGTTTTTTGACATGCTGCTCTTCATGCTGTATCTTTCACATGTTTTATGTTTGTGTGCCTGAGTTTTTTTTAATAATATTCTGTTTAGTAGCCTCTTGTCAGTAATGACAGCTTATCAACTTTTCCAGATTGTGAGGAGTGTAACCGGGAATATGATGGAGACTGCACTGTGCATGGTGCTCTTCTTTGTGTTGATGATGCCGAGGTAATATATTCTTAAAGTTAACACTAAGTTCTCAGAGAACTGTCTGGTCAAGTTATCACAGAGGAAACTTGATAATGGACACACAAAGATAACCTCGTGACCTCTGAATAATGAATGTTTTAAAAACCAAAGAGGATATTTCAGTAAATCTTCTAGGGCTTCGTTATTTTGTTTGTTTAGTCTGTCTTTACAATTTATAGAGCAAGAGGTATATGATAATGGAGTAAGAGGACAGGTCATTCCTAGCTTCCTTCCGAGGTCAAGCTGCAATGATGGCTACATAGGGAACAATACGGGAAGTTAATGAATGAAATGGCCTTATGAAGAACTACAATTGTAAAAAGTGCTTAACAGCATAAAAGAGCACATGAAGAGATATCTGGGCAGAAATTTCAAGGAACTTATAAATAGACCAGACATCCATCCCACCAGTGCAGGAGTTGTAAGCTAACTGTGAAGAATCAAATAAGGAAAAATAAAGAAAGCTATAACCCTTCTAAGAGATGGACAAATCTGCTGTACCCAGGAGTATTCAGCAGAAGCCATAAAGCAGACATTAACACAGATACATTATGCAGATTACTTGGTAAAATATGTGCTAGGGTATATATTAGTAGTATTATAAAAGTAGGAAATCTTGTCATGTTGTCAAAGAAAGGAGAATTGCAAGAGTGCACAAATTACGAGGGAATGATGTTACTAATGAAGTATTAGACAGGATAATCCGTCAGAGATTGAAAGAGGCAAAAGACACACGAGAGAAGAACAAGCAGACTATTGACAAAACATATCTTGTATCTACCAGATTGCCACACTGTAAGTAATAGTTAAACAGAGCTTGGAATTGAACTCGCCACTTTCCATCAGATTTGTGGACTACAAAAAAGGCATTTGGTGGTCTGGACAGAGCCACTTTGGAAACCGATGAAGCATAAAGGAATTTTCCTTAACTCATTCTGCCCAACTGGATGCGTGGCGTGCCAGATAGGACTTCCGTGCTGACCAGGACGCACCACGCGCCAAGGTGATATACGTCGAATTTGAACGGAAAGTTATAAAATACCTGGCTACTAGCCAGTTTTTAAATCATTTGATTACATCTGGCACATGTTTGTGGATGTGTGTGAGCGGAAAAAAAAATTTGTGAAGCTAAAATTGTGTGTTTTATATCCATTTTTAATCCTTTGTTTACAAACAAAATGAAGCGAGATTCTTCTTCTAAACACCGGCTATCAGCTGAGCAAGCACAAGTGCTTATTTCTCAGTGGACAGAAGATAATTCTAGCAACAGTGATTTAGAAGTTAGGTTTAGTGATTCCGATGAAGACATTGTAAAGACTTTGTGTCAGAATATTTATGAAAGGGATTATTCTGACGGTGATGTCGATCATCTGATTGAACAGGCATCAGGTAGGGCTGGTATAAAAAGAGCTAAACTTTCAGTCACTAAAGGAAAAGGAAGGTGTAAAAACCACATTCTGACCAACAGTAAAGCTACGAGAACTGCCACAAGTCTAGAGGCAGGTGCATCCTCACAAGATGTCCCAGAGTGGTTAGAAATTGCTGAGGACATGACACAAAAATGCATTTCGATTTTGTCCAAAGAGAACACCAAGTGTGACTGTAGGGCTTGACCTGTCAACCCCATTGAAATGTTTCGTTTACAGATGAGGTTAAAGATTTCATGTGCCAGTGCATCAATGATTATGCCAGACTCAAATGTATTCAAACCCTGCGAAACAATATTCATTGTATTCTCGGTGGACCGAAGTCACACGCCATGAACTTGATAAGTTTATTGCTGTCCTAATAAATATTGGGATTCAGAAAAGACCATGCATTCACGACTACTGGTCTACATCTGCAGAATTTTATACTCCTTGGTTTCATCAGATATTTTCAAGAAGTAGATTTGAAGCATTATATCATACAATGCTTCATGCCTCTGATGAAAATTCACAAGGAAAAGAAAAGATTGAACCTTTTATGAACATGTTGTTGCAAAAATTTCAGAGTGCCTTTTACCCATTCCAAAATCTAAGTTTGGATGAAATGGTAATAGGGTATAAAGGCAGAGGGCAATATAAGCAGTATAATCCAAGTAAACCAAGCAAATATCACATAAAAGTCTTTGGTTTATGTGATTCAGCAACTGGATATGTGGTGAACATGTTCACATATTTTGGTTCTGATACTTCATATGATCCTGAAGTGGATGCAAACAGTGGGCAAGCTGTCAAGATTTTTCAAACCCTAATACAGCCTTTGGGTACAGGACACTATTTATTTGCTGATAGGTATTACACCACAAGAGAACTCATTGACTTCTTACTGGAGAAGAAGCAATACTACACTTGTACTCTGAACATTATCCGGAGAAATTTTCCATTACAGCTGAAGACTGCACCTTAGTTATCTGGAATACAGATGGTATATGACACAAACAAGCACAGTGTTGTGTACAGCATTTAGAGACAAAAAGGCCAAGAAATTGGATTTCCTTGTATCTTCTCAGGCCAAAGTGGAGACCATAACGACACAGAAGCACATTGTCAAACCAAAAATGATAGATGAATACAATTCAATGAATGGGTGTGATCTCCTGGATCAAAAAGTTGGTTATTATGGTATGCACAACAGAAAATCTGTTAAATGGTGGAAAAACATTTTCTTCTGGCTGCTTGAAATAATGCAGGTGAATGCTTCAGTTTTATACTATTTTCATCAAGGTGAAAAGCAATCACTGCTGCAGTTCAAAAGAAATCTGCTTCACCAACTAACTGAAACTTCTGCTGTTTTGAGTCCACTTAGTGTCCAAGAAAATGGGAATTTAGGCATACTAATATTGTTAGATCCCAAGCTTCCTCAACTTCAGAGTACCAGTGTGACACAAGGCATCTTGTGTGTTATGCAAAAAGAGATACGAACTGTGTCCACTGCAGCACACCTGCTTGTCGTCAGCGCTCTCATTATTATTGCACTGGATGTCCAGACCAGCCACATCTACACCCACAATGTTTTTATGACTACCATAAAAGCATGTGAATAGTGGCAAATTCTTCTGGGAAATGTAAAATAGAATTTGCTTGGTGTAAATAATATTAGTCATAGTTGTTTGGTTTTTTTTTTTCAGAAATATGTGGTGTAGGAAAAAAATCTTATAAATTATATATTTGAAGTGATTGTGGTAAAATGTGTTGTGTTTCAAAATGGATGTGCACTGAGATTTTTCTGATATGGATTAAACTGGAGCTGACATATGTAAGTACACAGTTTTATTTATCTTTTTTTCCAGTTATTTTTGATCAGGTCTACACATAACATGACAGACATTTTTCCTACATCAAATAATTATTTACAGCATTTCACAAGATTCTTCGGTCAATTTCCCACATGTTTATTTATAACATCAACACCTTGTTAAATAAAATGTGTATCTACTGCCTGTTTTTAAAATATAACCTGAAGAGAAAAATTGCACACATTTTAAGTGGTTGTTTTTACAAACATGTGGTTTTGAGAAAAAAAATCATAAAAATTACATCTATGAAGTGATAGTGATAAACGTTTCTAGATATGTTTCAAACTAAATGTGCACTGATATTCTTAATATTTTATTGCCGTACATTAATTGGGAGCTGAAATATTTAAGTTTAAGTATACAATTGTAGCAAAATATGCGAGAATAAACGCTCAATTCAGTACGATTTAGGCATAAAACGATAATAAATACATTAGCCCGCATGTGTCTGACGGTTGGCATCTTCGAAGCCAGCAGCGCAGTTTTTTGCACAGTGCTAAGCCTATAGAACGATTTCACGGAAAAAGTCTGACACGCTTTAGTTTCGTTTTCGACAAACCCTACTATATATCACTTTTGCCCAATCTGCTGATTACACTTTGTAGTCTAGCCTTACAATTAACTATTGGCGGAAGCATACCGCAATATAGCTATCTGAAGTAACCCTTTCTGTCAACTTTGTAGCAAAATCAGTAGTAATCCTTACATTTTTTGATAGTATTACACGATACAATGCTAACTAGTAACGCAAATTATTAACCCGCCCCGTCTACACCCCGCTTCGCTGACACAGTCTACAACGCATATATTCACACTGCGGAAAAGCCAGCCAAGGCATAACCACGCAGACAGTTTTATTTCCTCCTAGTGGTAGCATTTCTGATGTAACTAAAACAAGTAGTTATTTGAAAAATACATGCTCACAAGATGAAGGAGAGGAAAGATGGCGGACTTGTGTAAAATTTTAGTTGACGATAGACGATGACAAAAATTGGAAATTTTAAACCATTATGAAGTTCCCCATAAGAATTATATGGTAGTATGACGTAGAGTTAGCTGAGTAAGAATGTACTTTAAATAATATGATAGTCCCAGTATTAGAGAAGTTATTGAAGAAATACTAATATCTAGGAACACACGACCAGACACACTGGCGTTCCTGCTCACGTTTTTTTGGTAACGTTAGGGGGACGCGAGCTGGGAAAAGAGGCAGGGAGGTACATTCAAATTCACTTGGGGTGAACAGAGTATGAATGGGAAAGTCGAGCGGTAGGAGAAATGTAATCCTAAACGTAATATCTTTTTGTATTGGGCATGACTAGAGCAGACTAGCCAATCGACCACCAGTTATTCAAAATTATTTTGGGTTTTTCATTCAAACTGCATTTGAATTCAAGTAGTAGAACATTACGATTGGCTAGTGCTGGTAAATATTAGCAAAAGGCTTTGACTATTCATTGCCAGTTGAACTAAAATTTGTATACAGATACGCTGAAAAACAGCTGTGTTCATTTTAAACTTAAATAAAGAATAAATTCACAGTCTGTGCAGTTCGGAGGAAGCTGAGGCCATTTCTTCACAAAATCAGCGTCATTTGTTTATATATTTCTTGATTGTGAGGGTCTATGTTCCTGTTGCCGGCTGGTGACAGGAAACCTGCTGAGTGCTTATAAACGCCAACCAGTTTCCAACCAGACTTATATGCTGTTGAATATCCAGTAGGAGCTTTGGCGAGTGTTGAACCTGAAATTTCTGCAACTACCCATTGAATTATCTTACAACAAGGACTCCCAGGTGAAGAGTTAAACATCTGGGACATCTCTGACATTTTCTTGTGTTTCAAAATATTACACAGGAATTTTATGGGGGTAGGATGAACTACAGCCCTCATATACAGTGACTCTCCCGTTAGATAAATAAAGTGAACTCTGTAATATTTCATACAGGAAAGACATTATATCAAATACATAATAACTTTTAGTTATTGGGCAGATTGTCCCAACATTTTTAATTGTTCTTTTCTGTAAACTATCTTGTCCTTATTTTCAAAGACCTGTCCACAAGCTATGAATGGACAGGCAAAATAAATTGTAAATATTTGTTCAAAGAAAAACTTAACTGATAGTTATTAACTTCTTTAATAGAAACTTAAAGTGTTTGATTGTTGTGTACCATCATTCATTTCTCCCCTAGACACTAGGTACACCATACACCATACACTAGAGCCAGAAGATTGACCGTGTGAGACCTAGGGAGGTAGCTGTAGGTTCTCTGCACATAATTCATCATCATCATTTATAGAGTCAGAGGCCTACATTTGCTTGACCTCACACGGTTATAGCAGACACCTTTTCATTCTTTTAGGATACCATCATAACCTCCCCAGCAAAATCAACTTTGCTACAACAATTTAATTTAATTTTTTAAACACTTTTTTAATCAAGTCTACACTTCACAAGACATAACACACACCTATTCATATCAATTAATTATATGAAGCAATTCATAAGATTTTCCAGTCAATTTCACACATATTTATGTATAACATCAACACCTAGTTAAATAAAATGTGTATCTACTCGTACTACCTGTTTTTAAAATATAACCTGAAGAGAAAAATTGCACACATTTTGAGTGGTTGTTTTTACAAACATATGTGGTTTTGAGAGAAAAATCATAAAAATTACATCTATGAAGTGATAGTGATAACAGTTTCTAGATATGTTTTAAACTAAATGTGCACTGATATTCTTAATATTTTATTGTCGTACATTAATTGGGAGCAGAAATATTTAAGTTTAAGTATACAATTTTATTTAATTTTTTAAACACTTTTTTAATCAAGACATAACACACACCTATTCATATCAATTAATTAATGAAGCAATTCATAAGATTCTCCACAATTTCACACATTTAAATGTATAACATGTGTACCTACTGAACTTATGTATTTGTCCACTGTCTGTTTTTAAAACTTCACCTGTCTGAAAAAATTGCATCCATTTTGGGGCCTGGGTAAAACCCAAAAACAACCTGGGAGAGAATGAGTTAAAGTTCATTAGCTGAAAAAGATAGCATGAGCATATTATTCTTCATGAATGACAACAAACAGAGCCTTTTAAAATAAAAACTGGAGTGTGGCAGGGATGCCTCTTGTGACCATTTGTATTCTTGCTGGCTGTAGGCTGGATTATGAAAACATCAACCAACTAAAATGGAACTCATTTGGGCTCTGACACAATGGCTTCGTGATTTAGATTTTCCTGATGACCTGGCTCTTCTGTCTCGTAACCTTAAACTAATGCAAGACAAATTGTGAACACTTGATGAGAGGTTACAGCAATTTGATCTGAAAATATACAGAGAAATGACACGGATTATGAGAATAGGTGTGGAAGATGGTAGCCAAATTTGACTTTGAGATACATCCTTCTAAGGCTTATACATATACCAGCTTTGGACCATACAGAGGACAATAGATGGAATTAATTGAAGAAGTTGCTAATAAGTGAGGTTATAAATAATTAATCTACAGTAACTCGGGAAACTAGTAAATGTATTTGATAGATTTATTTTGTCTAGTTATATTTATAACATTATTCCTTGCATTGACACATCTCAGGTACCATTAAATTTCCAAAATGGTCATGAAGATTACTGCAGAAGAACTTTGCCAGAAGGACTAACCATCGATAAATCCAGGATACCAAATGCTGGACTAGGTGTTTTTGCTCTAAAGGACTTCCCTGCTCGTACCAGATTTGGACCATATAAAGGAACAAAGGAAACAAAAGAAAAATATGCCTACAGCTCAGGTTATAGCTGGGAGGTGAGCAGTTGTAACCATTATCATTACTTCACTTTCACAGCTGTATGTGTGGTCAGAAACATTTGATAAAATATATTTCTTCATTATAAAGGGACCACTATGTGTGATAATGGTAGATGTGAATTTAAGTGTTCATAAACTTGTGAATTTAAGTGTTCATAAACTTGTGAATTTAAGTATTCATAAATTTGTAAATTTAAGTGTTCATAAACTTATGAATTTAAGTATTCATAAACTTGTGAATTTAAGTATTCATAAACTGCACCATATCCTTTATGTATTATGAGGAAGGGCTTTATTATTTCTTTAATGAAATCTGGACACGATTATTTTTACAGCAGCCTCCTTATTTATTGACATATACTATATTAAATTCATCACTGCTACTCTGAGTTGTAAAGTACCCAGACCAAATATTGATTTCACCATACCAATGTGACCTTTGTCGACAGATTTGGAAGGATGGCAAAACCTCTCATTTTATTGATGGCAGAGACCCTAGTGTGTCCAACTGGATGAGGTTTGTGAACTGTGCCAGGCATGAAGAAGAACAGTGTATGACAGCCTACCAGTATAAAGGAGAAGTTTATTATAGATCTCACAAGCATATAGCCGCTGGAACAGAGATACTGGTGAGTATGCGTTGTGGGACTTGTAAGAATGTTTATATGTGAATGCAGTAAAAAAAAAAAAACAGTACCTTGCATGAGTCTTGGCAACCTTTTGGATTGAGAATAGTGGCCATCTTTGATATATAATCTATTAAAGCAGTTTGGCCATGAGAGAAAAGGAAGAAAGTGAGTGAAAATTGGAACATTTTGATGAAAGTGCAAAGAAGGCCTAATGCTGGCTGTGCAGTAACCATAATTGGCATTGATCTCAAGGACAGTACTGCAGCGTCAAATTTGGAGTTGTGATCGATAATCAAAAATAACTTTAAAGACAAATGGCATAAGAAACACCTGCATACCGATACCTGCTATCAATGGTACCTAGACCTTGTAGCAGTATGGCAGCTTGAGTACCCTGATAATCCCCAGAGCTATGCCAGTGGGAGATTTACTCCTGGTAGGTTCAACCAAGCTGGACTGGTCTGCGTGGGTAGGGGTCAGACAAAAGCTGGTCCTCCAGGTTGGGGGTTTTAGCACAGGGCCAACACCCCTGTCTATGTAAAAAAAATCGCACATGTTACGGAAACGGCAATAAATGAAAAAAACTTTGATGTGGGATGGACATCCGGAGTCTCAGGCTCGTATGTCTGACAGTGGTGAAAGCTGAAAGGAAGCCATTGGCATGAAAACGGATGCCCTGACCACGAAACCAGAATTGGTTTTTGGAACGTCAGAACTATGAATGAGGTAGGAAAGCTGAGACAAATCACAGCAGAGATGAGGAACTACAAATTACATATCCTGGGAATAAGCGAGAGCAGATGGACAGGGATGGGGAGAATAAAAACAGCTACAGGGGAAACAGTACTTTATTCTTTTAGAGAGGATGGTCAGCACAACGAAGGTGTAGTCATTATCCTGAAGAAAGGAATGGAAAGGTCTTTACTGGAATGGAAACCCATCAACAACAGACTGATAAGAGCAAGACTGAGAGGGAGATTCACCAACACCACAATTATACAATGCTATGCACCAACAAACGACAGCGATGAAGAGATCAAGGACGAGTTCTATCAACAGGTACAAACGGAAATGGAAACTGCACCCAGGTACGATCTTATTATAGTAATGGGAGACCTAAATGCGAAAGTTGGAGCACACAATAATTATGACGAAAGAGTAATGGGGAAGTGCGGCAGTGGAACAGTAAATGAGAATGGGGACAAATTAATAAGCTTCTGCAGTATTAACAACCTGGTCATTGGAGGAACACTTTTTCCACACAAAGAA
Organism: Oreohelix idahoensis; assembly: GCA_024509875.1. NCBI lineage: Eukaryota > Metazoa > Mollusca > Gastropoda > Stylommatophora > Oreohelicidae > Oreohelix > Oreohelix idahoensis. The sequence continues at coordinate 142,023 of JAMPIV010000532.1, forward strand.
GTGCACACGTTAACATGGGAATCACCAAATGGACGAGACAGAAACCAGATAGATCACATAATGATCAATGGCAAATGGAGACATGCACTACAAGATGTGAAAGTAAGAAGAGGCGCAGATGTGGGAAGTGATCATCACCTAGTAGTAGCAAGACTGAAGGTGAAACTCAGAGCTGCTGGACCAGTTGCAGTCAAACAGAAAAGATATAACATCACGAAACTTAAGGACCCCCTCACCAGAAAAGCGTTTGTGGTCGACGTAAAGAGATGATATCAGATTACCAAAAGCCAGGAAAGAACAGAGACCGATGATGTCGACCAGAGATTCAACACCATCTCAACAATATACAAGGAAAGCAGCAAGTCATGCTTGGGATTCCAGGAAAGAAAGAGCCAAGACTGGATAACAGCGAAGAGAAAGGAAATGAAAAGAAAGAAAACAGAAGCTAAGTCTCCCAGGTTAAAGGCAATATATAGTGAACAGTACAGTCAGCTGGACAAGGAAGTAAAACGTCATACCCGTGCTAACAAAAGGACATTTCTGGATGACCTTGCAAGACAGGCAGAAGAGGCAGCACTGAGACATGAACAAAGCACAGTATACAAAATAACTAAAATCATCAGCAGAAAACGAGGTGCAAACAATATTACATTAGTAAGAGATAAGCAAGGAAATCTCATCACGACAGCAGAGGGACAGGAAACAAGATGGGCTGAGCATTTCAGAGAAACTCTGAATAAGGAACCACCAGAGACACAACTGAATGTTCCTGAGGCTGAAAATGATCTAGATGTTAATACAGACATTTCACGAAAAGAAGAAATCATCACAGCAATCAAAGGGTTAAAGAATGGAAAAGCTCCTGGCCATGATAACTTAAATGCAGAGCTATTTCAGACAGACCCTGAGCTAGCAGCAGAACTATTAGAACCATTATTTGCACAAGTCTGGAAAACAGGGACAACACCAACAGAGTGGAGCAAAGGAATAATTGTCAAATTGCCCAAGAAGGGAGATCTTGCAGACTGCAATAATTGGAGAGGAATAACTCTTCTCTCAGTTCCCAGCAAAATACTAGGCAGGATAATTATACAGAGAATTTCAAAAGCAGTAGACCACAAACTGAGGAAAGAACAAGCAGGATTTAGAAAGAACAGAAGATGTGTAGATCATATATTTACCCTCAGGAACATTATAGAGCAGTGCTCAGAATGGCAAAGAGAGCTGTACATTAATTTCATTGATTTTGAAAAGGCTTTTGACAGTATACATAGGGACAGTTTATGGAAAATACTGAGGGCTTATGGAATTCCAAGCTGCATAGTGTCAATCATAAAAAGCCTTTATGCCAACTTTACGTGTAGCATTGAGCAGAGCAACCTAACCTTTGAGGTGAAGACAGGAGTACGACAGGGATGCCCCTTATCAACCACTCTATTTTTAACAGTCATAGACTGGGTGATGCGCCAGACAACAGAGGGCAGTCCAAGAGGAATAAGATGGACTACATTTTCTACATTGGAAGATCTGGAATATGCAGATGACATTGCACTACTAGCACATTCACATCAACATATCCTGGAAAAAATGGATAGACTTAATAAGTATAGCCAGCAGGTGGGCTTGAACATCAACCTAAAGAAGACAGGTCATGACGCTCAATATGAGCAACCCTGAGCCCATATCAGTAAGGAATCAGCAACTGGAACAGACAGACGCCTTCACATACCTAGGATGCATAGTAACACCAGACGGCGGAGCAAGCAAAGACATCAACAACAGAATGAACAAAGCAAGAACAGTTTTAGTCTAAACAACATCTGGAAGTCCTCTCAGTACAGCACAAGCACAAAATTAGGATTATATCAGAGCTGTGTGCTTCTCTATGGCGCGGAGAGCTGGAGAGTTACAGAGAAGGAAATGTCGAAATTGTCCTCTTTTCACACAACATGCCTAAGAAAAGTTCTCCGACTGGCCGAATACCATCACCAACCAAGATCTGCTTACTCAGAGCAAGCAAGAGGACATGCACACCATCATAGCTGGCAGACGCTGGAGCTGGGTTGGCCATGTCATCAGAAGAGACCCCAATGCCATCACAAGAACAGCTATGCTTTGGACCCCTGAAGGAAAACGAAAGAGAGGTTGGCCAAAAACAACTTGGTGGAGGCTGAGATGCGAGGTATGAACCAGAGTTGGGGCACTGTACGAAGGATGGCCACCGACCGAGCAAAGTGGAATCAATTTGTTGTTGCCCTACAAGACGCCACCAGGTGTGATGGCCACTGACTGCTTTGACGGTCGGCGGCTAAGAATCAAAGAAAGAAGGAGAAGCATACCGATACAGCAGAACTGTACTACACATCACCAAGAAGAGATCAAGTAATAACCTTCAGACTAAGAACCAGCCATTGCAGACTCAAATACCATCTGTTCATATTGAAAATCAAACAGACAAATATGTGGGGAAGACAAACAAAAAGTAGAACATGTCTTCACAGATGAGCAGAGTGGCCTTCTCCAACCCAGTTGAGGGAAAAACTGTATGGTGACAAGTGAAGCTGAAGGTGGACTGCAAACTTTATTGGATAGATGTGGTTATTTTAGAATGAATAAAGAAGAAGAGAAAGTCTTATCTAATTGAGGAACCTCCTGATTATCAGATTACTATTTTTCTGCAATGTTGTATGTAGAGTTTCCTATCAAGATAGTTTGACATATTGTTTGTTGTTTCAGGTTTACTATGGTGACAGTTATGCTAAAGATCTGGGCATTCAGGTCCAAGAGTTTGGGAGCATGGACAGAGATGTGCAAGGAAAGAAGGATGTAGAGCAGCCTGAGAGGAACAGTGAAAATAACAGTAAGTTTATGATGGTTTGTAGCATAGTGGTTAGTGCACTGGCTTCCTAGCGCAGTGGTCTATGGTTCGATCCCCAGATGAGGCGGAAATTTTTTAGACCACAAATGGCTCCTGGGTCGACCCAGCCCCAAATGGGTACCAGAGCAACTCTGGGAAGGTTAAGGCGGCTGGCGTGATGCCTACCACATGATCCCTAGTGTGCCGACGGTCAAGATAATATGGGCCTAACACCATATTCCCAATATGCTTCAATGGGCGTGTAACGGGTTCCTTTACCTTTACCTTTTTATGATGGTTTAGGATATTGGTAGTAGAATAGCTACGTACTATGCATAGTTAACGTGTTAAATTACCATAGTAGATACAGAACATAAATGGCACCAGATAGTGCAGAGATAGAATGATATAGCAGACTTAGTTAACATTTACCATAGTAGATACAGAACATAAATGGCAACATGGTGCAGAGATAGAATGATATAGCAGACTTAGTTAACCTGTTAAATTACCATAGTAGATATAGAGCATAAATGGCAACAGATGGTGCAGAGATAGCATGATGTAGTAGACTTCGTTAACCTTTTAAATTACCATTTTAGATATAGAGCATAAATGACAACATAAAGTGTAGAGATAGAATGATGTAGTAGACTTAGTTAACGTGTTAAATTACCATAGTAGATATAGAGCATAAATGGCAACAGATAATGCAGAGATAGAATGATATAGCAGACTCATTCTAACCCACGAGCCGTATGATTCGCCAAACTGGCCTTTACTTTTACCAGTTGCCGCATCCTGCGTCAGCGTGATATATGTCGCAATTGAGTGGACAATACGAAAATATCTGACAACAAGACAGTTTAAAATCATTTCATTACATCCAGCACATGTGTGTGAACGTTTGTGAGTGAAAAAACATAATTCTGAAGCTGAAAATTGTGTGCTTTACATCCGTTGCAAGAGTTGCTATAGATCTAGCCGCAGGTCGTGTGTTATGCCCGCTTTATAAGATTCTGAAATTGAACAAAAAATTAGAAAATAAGTGGCCATAGAGTGTTCATATCATGTACACACTTCATGTGGATAACATATTTCTAACTGGTAGCAAAATGATTATATTGGTGCTTAGTTTTTGCATACTTTTATCAATTAATGACGTCATGAGGTTGTTTGTTTACATGTAGTGTAGTCACATAACACTCAATTAAGTAATTAATTAATTAATTTGCATTGGACAGGAATGTGTAAGTGAGATTCCAGTTCAGCAATATGTGACTTCACACACACAAAAATTATATAAATTAGAATGTTCATTTGTTTTTTTATCAAACTTCTTGAATTAGTTGTCAAATGGATATACTTATCAATTCCCGGTGTTTTACTACCAAAGGATTAAGTAGAACTGAACTATTTATAATTCATTTTTTGTTTTGATTTTTAAGTGTTTCTACACTTCACAAGACATAACCAACAATTATAACATCACATAAGAACTCAACATTGTTTCGCAACATTCTGCAGCCAATTTCTTAAAGTTTAATGCATAACATATATATGTACTAAGTTAATACATATGTCTGTTGCCTGTTTTTAAAACATTACGTGTAGAAAATAAAATGTCTGCATTTTGGGCCCTGGGTAAAACTGAAAAACTGCCTGGGTTAGAATGAGTTAACATGTTAAATTACCATAGTAGATGTAGTACATAAATGGCAACAGAAAGTGCAGAGATAGAATGATATAGTAGACTTAGTTAACGTGTTAAATTACCATAGTAGATATGGAGCATAAATGGCAATGGATAGTGCAGAGACAGAATGATATAGTAGACTTAGTTAACGCTTTAAATTACCATTGTAGATGTAGGGCATAAATGGCAAAAGATAGAATGATATAGTAGAATTGGTTAACCTGTTAAATTACCATTGTAGATATAGATCATAAATGACAACAGATAGTGCAGAGATAGAATGATATAGTAGACTTAGTAAACCTATTAAATTACCGTAGTATTGTTATTGTTAATCAGAATCGAAGTCATTGCACTCTGGGCAAACCCATAGGTGCTCATTCTCCCTCAGCAAATGTTGAAGGGTATGAATGCTAATTGTTCCTGTTGCGCACTGGTTATATACACGGCGGATCTGTCCTCTCATACGTCCATCCCTGCTGTCTTACGTTTGATGCCAAATTCCAGCAGTCTTAGCCTTGATGATTCATCGATTGGAGTGTCATTCTCTAATAGACAAACATGAATCGCCCTCTGTATTTCTTCCTTATCCATGTCCAGTGCACCTTCTATGGGTGCTCTTGAAGCTAGTCTGTTAGCTCTTTCATTGCCACGTACCCCTGCATGACCAGGACAGTAAATCCATATCAGTTCTTGAAGATTCAATGCTTCTATGGAGGTTTTCCATTCATGTTGGAAACACATAAACATATAAGGAGGGGAAACCCGAGGCCTGTAAACAGTAAATAAATAAACAAACAACACACAAAGGTAGTTACCAGGCACTCGGTGAGAAATAAAGAAGTAGAAGACCAGACAACAGAAAAACAACAGAAGTGATAGGCTTACCGGGATCGAACCAGGACCTTCCGAACGGCACCCACCGCCTAGCCACGGGAGTGAATCGCCACTATCCACTCTGCCAGCTCCACATTACAAAAATAATGCTTCACTGACAGAGGTCTAGCGCAAACACCACGTGACCCGGATATGTACCATAGGACGACCCAGACTAATTATAGACGCAATCACTTCTGCAGTTCCACTATACAACAGTATAGGCCAGATTACACATGACAAAGGCCTTAACACTGTGTCCAGCAAATGATAGAAGAATGAGAATAAGTAAAGTATAGAATGTAGGTTTCGTGGTATTTTTTATAAACACATAAACATATAAGGAGGGGAAACCCGAGGCCTGTAAACAGTAAATAAATAAACAAACAACACACAAAGGTAGTTACCAGGCACTCAGTGAGAAATAAAGAAGTAGAAGACCAGACAACAGAAAAACAACAGAAGTGATAGGCTTACCGGGATCGAACCAGGACCTTCCGAATGGCACCCACCCGCCTGTTTGTTTATTCATTCATGTTGGAGCCAACCATTTTGGACCTTTCGAAGCATGGATTGTGAGTCTGATACAATAACTGCCTTTGTTAATAAAGTCTCAGACAGCCATCTTATGGCAGCAGTAACTGCCTCTACCTCCATTCTCATGCTGGAGGTTGTTATCATCATCATCTTCTTCTTCGTTCATCCTGAAAAGGACGTTGGTTGCGTTGTGTCCGTTTACAGCGAAGCTACGATATTTGCACCTTTCGGCCGACACATCCAACTTCAGCACTGCATTTTTAGGACCGGATTAGCATTCCCTCTTCAATCCCTACTCACTCTTTCAGACTGCAGTGATGCAACCTGTTTCCTGGACCACCACTTGGATGTGGAGTAGGGTCTTGGTCAGCTCTGGTTTGCTGACCCTCAGCATTTCTCACTTTTGACGCGTCTTAGGTCCCGGTTGTTATCATCTAAGCCCCGCTATGTTCAGCAACGGTTCTGCCCTGCACTCTCTACCAAGGCTGATGATGACTTACTGGTAGTTCATCCAGCTGTCACCTGACTTACTCCACTCTTCTCCCTTGAATATATTTTCAACTGGCATCACCTGTCTAATATAGGGTTCCCATAATGTTTTGTTTAAAAACCGGGACATTTCCAAATTTTTACCTAAAAAACTCGGGACATTTTGTAAAAAAACGGGACATGTTAAAAATTAAGGTAAAGCACAAATAAATCTATTATATATTATATGTTGCACTTAAAATAAGATACTGGTATAAAAATACACACATTAACTAACACAACTTCCACTTTATCGTTGAAAAGTTTTTTCACGATGGCTGTTGTGCAGTCCTTTCTTTCTTTTTTAATCGAAACCTCTTCTACCCCGTAAACAGAGTGTAGAGGTGACCCAAAGAGCACAAGGCTCCTGGGCAAAACATGTAATCAAAGTGTTTGACAAACAGGTGATTAGCCCATTGTACAGTCCATGGACTTAAAACTGTGGTTATGCACCGCCGTGTGATAAGCGAAGGTTGCTTCTTGTGCTGCCAATGATAACTGTTTTTCCATTTCCTTTTCACTCTGGGTTTTCGCATTTAAGAAATGACTTATACTGCTGTTGGAAGCCTTACTTTCAACAGCACCTTTATGTTTTTTCATTTTCACGTGGTTGACTACGTCTGACCGACCACCATGTGAAATGCAAAATTTAGAGCTGCATAAAGTACATTCCACATTTTCATCTACACCTTTAATGAAGGGAAATTCTCTTGTAATGTTATCATTTATACTGCACTTACGTTTCGGCATTATGCGGATGAAAAACGATAAAAATACTGCATAATAATGCTAATATGCATTAAATCATTTGGTAGATGCTCACTGAACACTGTTTTGGTCGACTTTCGAATTTTTGTTCGAGATTCAAACCGAGGGTCCACTGTAACCGGAAATTGATAAAGTAACACTACTAAAACACGGAAAAAAATCCGTTACCCAAACACTACTAAAACACGGAATAAAATCCGTTACCCAAAGCTTTTTTTTTTTCAGGAAGGACCCTTAAAAAGCGGGACATTTGGAATAAATTTGGGACACCGGGACATTTTATAAAAAAAAACGGGACTGTCCCGGGAAAAACGGGACGAATGGGAACCCTAGTCTAATAGTCTCCTCTGCCTGCGCCACCCATGACATCCCCCTCTTTATTCTTGCTCCTTTGATGTCAGCTATGTTCCCATGCAGGGGATGCTTTTTGTCTATGGTTACTCGCTTATACATCAAGCTGCTTGATGTGCTGATATGGTACACCATCAGGACCCGGAGCAGTGTTTCTAATGTTTTTAAAAGTATGCATAACGTCCTCGTCAGATATGAGGTCAAAATATATCTCGCCTCTGATTCAATTTTCCAGTATACGATTCTTAATCTCGTGACAGGTAGCTTTATCACCTTTATGGGAGCCGCGCTAGCGTAGTGGTTACAACACCGCTCTGGTGACCGGGTGATTCGGGATCAAACCCGGGCGACAGCATTTGAGGATTTTTCGTCGACCCGGAATCGGACTGGATTAACTCGAGACCTGGCGAGAACATTTGAAGAAGTGTCGTCGACCAGGGATTGGCGGCTCCTGAGCCGACCCAGTTCTAATGGGTACCTCCGAAATCGGCGAGTATTTGCCTGAATGGCGAGGGACACCTGTCTCTGTACAAAAAAAGGGATACTCACGTAAAATCAATGTCAGTTAGACCATTAATACTAACGCTGAGGATCTTTCGATTCGCGCCTCGAGTATTAAGCCGTTAGGCTAGTCTGGCGAAAGCAGGAAAAAAAAATAAAAAATCACCCTTATCTGTCTGTAGAGAATATACAACCATGGACTGAGTAACTGGCGAAATGGTCCTAATTTATACGCTCAGGCCGTATCGTCAGGGTCTTCATTAAAACCACGCAGGCAGGGCTGCAGCGTAGTGTAAGGGCTAAATGGTGGGGTGATAGTGTTTCTGGCACGAGCGCGATATGAGAGCCTATATTGAGGGAGTGAGTTGCTGTCTTTCCGCCGTGCCCACCTATGGGTTTATTCTTTGTTGTTTTGGTTGTTTGGTCGTGGTGAAGCCTATTGTGGGTGAAGGATCACAGTCATCTGAGTCTACTCGTTCTTTGAGTGGTTTTGGGCTTGCGTTCTGTGCTCTTGTATTGGATTGTGACTCTGGGCGGTTACGGAGGGGGTGGAGATCACGAAATGGACTTCACAAATATCTTAGCGAAGCCATAGACCATAGAGCTGTTCAAAACTCGAGCTTCAGCTGTGCTTATAGTTGTTTTAGTGTGTCCCGCCTTCTAGTGTATGTCTCTTCTCGTCCGGGGGTCTTGGCGGTGCGCGAGAGAGCGGAGATAGAGAAGTAGAGGTCATTGAGAGTTGTGGGCGGTGCGGTTGGCAGAGTAGGGGCGTTATGCGGGGGGGGCCGTGCTTAGTTGCTGTTTGCATGCGCGTCTTCGTCCGGTCAATTAACGGTGGAGGCTTGCTCTACATGGCGGCGGGACAAGTGCGAGATCCTCAGCGTGTGTTGAAACGAGATGTGGTACAACTGAGGAATCTGACATATAGAGCAATCGTTTCTCACTAACACACATGACGTGTCATAATTCCTCAACCACAAACTATTCTGTGTGCTACTATCTGCGAGACGACAATACTACACTGTCTAGAGGATTCACAAAATTAGCGATGAATTCATGTAGATGCGCGTAGCGCAACGCACATGTGTACACATCTCATAATCAGTACGTAGAGATATCAGAGGCACTTCTCAGCTAATTGATAAGCTGAATTTTTCTTTTTTCTTGTGTGGAAGGTATGCAAAGATATTAATAGAGGCGAATCTACGGTTCGTATTACTATCTAGTCCATACTGACTTGTGATTTTTACCCTGAGATCCCTTTTTTTTTGCTACAGAGGAACAGGTGTCCCTCTCCACGGTGCATAGTGTCGAAGCACGTACTACATACGCCCGATTTCGGACAGTAAATGAGAACACATATACGAACTGGAAGGTCTGACGGTGCTACTGGCGCACGAGCTCAATCCTGTGGCACGTCAACGTTAACCATTCCTACAATGCACTGCAAGTTACGGCGCCAGCGCTCACACTACGCGGTTAAGTACAGTCCGCGCAGCCGGCAAGTAGAATCGTTCAAATGCACTCTACATATCGTAGCTACGAATCAGGCCGAAACATCGGGGGGGGGGGGGGGGGGGGGGGGGGGGGGGGGGGCGGGGGGTTGGGGAGGATATGGGCGCGGACGACGACTAGACACACTACTAGATGTGACAGTTAGTGTGTAACACTGTGCCAGTTCCGGGCGGGTACTATTAGGGAGAAACGAGGCATGCACACGCGTTCTCTACATTGAGTCTAGATCGATCAAGAGCCCCACTGTCACTAAGCCTGTAACACAGTGGCATCACCCTAGTCACATACATCGTCGCGATATATTTTGCGACCTCTGTCAGCACGAGATATATTTTGACTCCCAACTCTTGACGACTTATCTTGCTTAACGTCACATTGACATGTATCTTATAAGAGAACACATTAAACAGATTACACGGTTGTCACACTGTTGGGGCTCCTCTATATCTTACTACATCACTGCGATCATCTTGATCGCACTATGTAGACTTGACATGGCTTTGACATGTGTGTTCTTGGGGTTTATACTCAGCAATTTAGGTATGAGGTCGGATGATGAGACAATGTTTGGGGGGGGGTATTGGTTATATACACGAGGTAGTAGATGGGGTGGTACATTTAGGGGAGGGGCGCTGATGTGATAGAGTAGAGTATCTCATAACTATATATTGGGGAGTTGTTATATCATATTTGCGTTGTTTGTCTTAAGTTGTTTATGGTTGAAACAGGGACTCATAAATCACAACATGGCGAGTGATTTGTCTTGAGCTACTTCTTAGAGCACTCGACAACACGTGACAATTATCAGTCGTATGTGGAACTGTATACATGGGAAAAATGGTTTCAGTGGTGTCATATGGGACCGTTTGTATATATACTTTTCTTTACGTGACACACACAAGACACATGGAGGGTGGGGGGGCTGTGGTGGTGAGTGCAGAGCGATGGTGCACTACGGTAGTGCGAAATATGTGATTGATTGGTGGTGGTTGTTGTGGTGTTGAGGACGTGGGACAGCGTGGGGGGGACAGCGTATATAGGTATGTCATGGTATAGCAGTAAGATTACGGGATAAGGGTCAGTCATATGGTCTCTCAGACTATATATGGATACGCAGTAGTGTATTTGTTAGGGAGTTATTGACAGTGTGGGCTTATGGATTTGACACGGCGGGGGTCAGTGTTTGGATTCTTTGGTTGAGGTGGATATAGATATGACGTTACAAGGATGGCACGATGACTGAGGACGGGAGGACGACATCTACAGGTGGAGTGATGAGGAGAGGGTGGGGGTGGGGGGGTTGATTGATATTTGGTAGTTCTTTATTTGGCACAAGATATACATAGGGTATTAGATCTGAGTGTATGGTCTTTGTTGTTTTTGATCAGACTTGGACATGAGATAGTTGGGGATGTGAGGTTGTTATATATTAGTTGGAGTCACTGGCAGTAGGACACACTGTCACACAGAGTATTGTGGGGAGATGGTCAGAGAGGATCATAGAGAGAGTGGTGTGGATAGAAGTATGTCTTTGTGTGGTGGAAGAAATAGGATGTACAATTCACTCAGAGACAATTTATTTTTGTGTTTGTTACTAGTGTATGTGACAGATTGGGGGGGTAGTGTGGTGACAAGGTGGACATTGTTGACACGAGACACTCTCTTGATGTAGTGGGTGTGTATGGAGACGTGCGATAAGATGGACTGTACTATGGTCTAGTGAAGTGTGATCAGATGTACAATGTACGTGACTTGGTGCGGAGGTTTAGATCTTCTGTGAGTAGGGTGAGCGGGTGTGGGACATGGTGGGGATTCGTTGTTCAGCTGGGTGTTATATGTAGATGGTATGGACATATATAGATTTGTTTGGGGGCAATGGCATATTACATGGGTGTCACAGGATGAGTATATTTCAGGGCGTCTTATAGGTGTCACTCTGAGGAGGAGACGGACACATTGATTGAGATGTATGGTGGGATTTATAGGGGTGGTATTGTTAGACAGACGAGACAGGGGGTTGAAGCAGTAACGTGCAGGAGTAAGAGTGGTGGAAGGAAGGCAGACAAGTATAGACGGGGCAACTGGGGGCGAGGGGGGTATGCTAGGGGGAGGGGGGGGGAGGGGGGAGTGTTATTTATGAGGGTATGTTGTGTTATGTACAATGGTAATAAGTATGGGATGGAGCGTGGCATATGGGAATGTGTGCGATATTATGCGTGGTTTGAGTGGTTATTTTCATATTGTCTAGAGCGTCTTACATATGTGGTTACTGTCACATAGGGGGAGAGTGTGGGGGTGTGCAAATAGGTAGGAGGGAATATGGGCAGATGAGGTGACTGGTGTGATCTGATCAATTGGGCTGGAAAACGTTAATGTTGGTTTAGGGAAATGATGGTGTATTAGTATATATCAGGATGTACAAGATAATGTAGGGATGTGGAGGGGGTGTGTACATCTCTGTTGAGAGCGCGGTGTGTGAGTCAACAGGTCTAGGTTGGTGTTGAGGGGTAGAAAGTGGGGGTGGGTGTAGGCGATTGATTGGAGTAATCGGTGGGGGGGGTGCACTAATTATTTACTTATTAGCACGGGTGTATTGGACAACAAGGGTGCATGGACACATTATCATGTTACTATGGTCAGGCACACACACACACACATACAAGAGATTGTACTGGACGGTGTACGACAAATGGTTACACACACAAGCCAAATATTTTTGTTGTAAGTTATCTTATGTGGGGCACCTAGATGGAGATGTGGACTCATAGTTAAGAGGCGACTCATGTAGGGTGTTTAGTAATGGTTGTATGGAGACATCAGGATAAGGTAGAGTGGGTCACGTGTGCAGAGTAGACTAGCTAGTAAGGGATTATAATTTATACACACTGTGAATGATGAGGTCGTGATGTAAGATTAGAGGAAGTACTCACACGTATTGTAAAGAGCTACACGTGGGGATACATGTAGGATAGTAGTCTATATTAGTGGTGTACTATATGGATAGTATAGTAAAGTAGACGGAGAATCTAGAGGGTCATATATGTACATGATGGTTGTGGTCGATGGGGATGTATGTTGTTATTTTATTTAGTTTGTGTTGTTACTAATCCTATTAAATCAATGTGGGTGGCGGAAAGACTACGAAAAATACTGGGCAATGACATTTTTGATGTGGCTTATGGTGTTTGTGATTGGGTTTTATGTGTTTTTATTTTTTTTATGTGTCAATACAGTTATTATAATGGGAGGTTGTGACTTGGTGAAAGCGGGTGTCTGTGGAACATAGTTATGAGGGGTGGGGGGGGGGAGGGCAATGCATGAGTGCGGGTGAAGGGGTGGGGGAAAGACCGGGGGGGCAGGAGAGGGTTTGTGGCAGGATGAGGGTGGGTAGGGGAGCGGGGTCGGGAGGGGGAGGGAAAGGTTTTATAAGTTTTTAATAAATGTTTTGCAAGGGAAATGGTTTTTTTTTTAGACCCTCCGGTTTTTGGGTTATGTGGGAGGGGGGGGGGGGGGGGGTGGGGGTGGTGTTTTTTTGGGGGGAGGAGTGTGTGTCGGCGTACGTGTAATAGATTGGGGGAGGGTCTGAGGGGGGGGGGGGGCACAGTCTCAGGGAAAGGTAGTTAGATATGCAGGAATGTTGTTGCTTGAAGGTTTGGTGTGCATTGTGCGTGTCTCGTGTGTTAGGTAAGATCTCAGGGGGTCTGGAGGTTGGGAGGGTTTATGGGGGTTATTTGGGTTATTTTTTTTTTTTTTTTATTTTTTTTTTTTATACACACACAACACACGTGAGACCACTAGCCAAACGAACACCCTTTGGTGGACACCACCCATGGGGTCAGTGGGTTGGTTGTGAGGACGTGCAGGGTGGTAGGCGTGGGACAGGATGGTATCGGGGGGGGTTCCTCAGCAATGGTAGCATTGTATTGGACACGGTGAGTTCATTTGCGTGGGTTAATGTGGCAGCCCGTCCGAGTGGGGTGAGGGGGTGTATGTGGTTTGGGACTTTATGTTGGGTTTGATGTAACCAAAAACGAATTGTTTTATTTGTGTGGGTAAAAAAGACCCCCCCCCCCCTCTACCCATGTTACAGCAACAATCCAGGGGATCCCTGGTTCCGCTGGGGGGAGGACAGGTGGACCAGGGAGATAAACCACTACCCAAACACTTGTGGCGATGTGAGTCCCTTCCACCCAAACCCAACATACACAGAAGCCCCGAGTGTGTTTCCTCAGGTCAGTGAGTAAATACAGACATGGACTGTGTGTCCCCAGTGTACCCACCAATACCCACTGGCCCACCAAGGGGGGCCATAGTACCCGAAACGCAGGAGCGGTGCAAACAGAATAGAGAGTGAATAACTTCCCGCGCGCCACCACGCCAGACCCCATCCTGTGCACCAGACCCAAACCGAAATTACAGTGCCTTACATACCAACCAACAATTAAGAGGTGTGGGGGCAAATCACAGTAATACTACTCCAATGGCGTTACATAGTACAACATCAAGCCACTCGTATTAAAAAACGGATTTACCGTATATAAATTAAAAAAAGTAATACGCGAATAGAATATTTTGTATCTGTGAGTGTGACCAGTGATAACATGAGGGTACACAAGTAGCACAACCATGGTAGCGATTATTATGTGCGGATGGATACTGACTCCGGTTCCCTTCAGGTCCTGTCACTATCTGTACGAAACGAGGAGACAATGTACTACTTGGACACTATACTAGTCTATAGCTAGTTGACTGTGTGCCAAGTAACTATGCGGAAGTGGTACTGTGCCGCACATCATAGTCGACCGGCAAATACGTGTCTGAGACAGCGCGGGTTATTGGATAATTTGAACGGTGGAAAGGGAGTTAAGAATAACAGTGGTAAATAATGCACCCGTTAAGAAATGTTCGAAGAGCCATAATTGACCATGATCTGACCCTTAGCTAGGTCCCAACACACCGTTGGCAGTTCAGGTCAAACATCAATGTTAATAGTGGCCAACAACGGTGGGGATGACAGAGATACACTTCACCCCCACCCAATATCTCATGTCACATCCACCTCCTAGCAACCAACCCATGCTGCATGCCTCACAATCTGGAGTCGACATGCGTGCATATACCTATAGTAGCCTAGAGATGCGTGGATCAAGCCCATGTACTCAAAGCTTCCCCCCCCCCCCCCCTCTCCCCCAAACCCTTTGACACACCACACTTTCCGCGCACACTCCCGCGATGCCTCCGAACCCTCCCACATCAATCCAAAAATTGGTCTACTTTTACCATCTAATTGTCCTTGGAGCATTAGGCCTAACACGCCAAATTTAAAAAAAATGGAGAACGATTCATTCCAACGACATTAGGGCGAAGCGCCTCGTCTGCGCCACACAATGGACACGGAAGTGGCATGACATGTGAATGGACGCCAGAGTTTCTACCCCTGTCTTATAGGACCAGAGCTGGTTAGAGGTTGGTAGGATCCCCACTGGGTTAAATGTTTTGCAGGATTGGAATGATGTCCTATCAATTGCTCCACCGATATTGCCTGTCCCCTGTGTCCAAACGGTCACATACAGTACAGTACACCAATCATAGGCTTCCATGACCCCACCTCTTGGCAGTTAGATAGCATACGTCAGTGATTGATTTTTTCTTGATCAAGCCTAACTGATAGAGGTTTATGCCAACAATGTCCTGGATTCTCATACTAAAACGAACTCTCTGGTAACAGGCTACTGAATGTATGACTACGATAGGCCCCATGATGACGGAACAGTATTTTTTATATTCACGTCGCCAACACATGTCTGTGGAAAGTTAAGTTACCCCTGAAAAGTCGAACGATTGCATTGGATGTATATCAAAGGTTTGTAAAGTCATAGAGTAGCATACCTGCACTAGTAACCCGTGCCACCATCTCAAGCCTTTCCAACATTCAGACCTTGCCCCAAGGTACACAAAGACCTTCACTATCCCGATTGAAGACTTTGCGGTCCTCCCACCCCTTCTCAGTCGCAGTGTAGGTGACCAAGTATCTGCACACTTCCACCAAACAACAATCATTTATGCCGTTATGACACCTCACCACCTCCTACCTCGAAATCTCTAATCTCCGTTACGCTTCCAATATCCAAAATACCAGAACTCATACTCATGATCTCCTCTGTATACTAGTCGCTTCCGCCCCATTACTTCCACCTACTTAAAAAGATCCACCCCCTCCCTTCTGTACTAGCTTATCCCTACTTCTAGCCAACATCCCGTACCCTTACCCCTTCCTAACCCAGCCATACTCCCTAACAGGCTCCTGACATTCCAAAATCATTCATTTCATAATGCCCAGATTCTCCCTCGCACTAACCCCATCCTATCCCATAGCTATGCTGAACCGCAACACTCCGCAGACATGGGAGCCGTGCCCCACACCCACGGTACTGGGGGTGGCTCCTGAAAACCCCAGGTAACATTGACCCCAACGAAGCATAGTAATCACCAAAAACTACACACAAACGGGGCCATGGAGGATGTCCTGATCCTTCCATGGTGACGGGGCCCTATTATTGGTGCCGGCCATAAGGCAAAGTTGGTAGTGACATCTCTTTGTCAAGCAACATACACAGCGGCGTCGATATAGCGATGATCGACAGTATCATGACACCCCAGAAACCCGTTTCAGCTTCTCCTGCCGATACGCCGTGTGCCTTGGCCACGGTCCCCTTACCGAGTTTCGTCAGGTATCGCTCCCAAAAAAACTAAGAGTCAAATCTGCCAACCATAGTACTGTATGGCATGTAACGAGGACTACTACCAGGCGCGTAGCAACGCGGCCAGTGCGTCACACGGCACCCTACGGTCTGGTGGACCATATGATTCCCTGCGGATATTCTAAGGGTTCAAATGCCACACAAACAATAGATCCTCCCATGTTTTGGTGATTCCAATCCTCAACTTCATGATACGGCAAAATCCCACTATTGTTATATCAAAAACCACCCCCAACACACCACAGGTGGGAGCACCACTCCAGGCTTGACTCCCATCAGCCGCCCTGTAGTGTGAACCTAGTAGGCCATTTGTTTAGTCCCTAAGTCCAGCTGCCTGCACACTCCAGCAGAAACAGCAGGCCCCTCAGATGTATTAACAACAACACATGGATTGACAAACTATCTACAAGCAAATATAGACTTCTCGGGTCCAAGTGTACTGTGAAAATGATAACGAGCCTCAAGATACCGCCCATGAGTGAGTCCTAGTGCGCAACTTCCACCTACATGACCCCCGTAGGAGCACCATCCGTGCAATAACCAGTGCACACAGCAATCCCACACAGTACTGGCGTAGGTACCCCGTCCAGGCTCTTAGCGCTCGAGCCAAACCCATGGTCCCACCGCGGCATACGTCACCCGAACACCTCATACCTCTGGTCCCACAGCGAGCACCAACATGTAGCTGGAGGATGTCCCCACTGAATAGCACCCTCCTTACAGTGACCAAATGCACCTATCATTACAATTCGCAGGATCGGGGAATTTGCACTATCCGAAACCAAAAATTGGAACACGCTACACAATCACCTTAGCTGCCCGATGTCTTATTAAGTAGAACGGTAAAGTGGCAGTGGTTAGTGTGTGGATTCCAGAGTATGATTTATACCTCAGGGGGGGGGGGGGGGGGATCCCAGGTGCAGGGGGGGGGGGAGGTACCACACATAATAATGTTAATTTAGCGAGATAGTCCCGAGCGCCGTACACAAGGAGAATTTTGGTGTGAACCTCACATACCCCGCCTCAGTAGGCCCCCAGATATACCCACGCGAATACGCCCACTTCTACCTCACTTGGTCCCCCATTGGACTCCCCCAGCGACACCCACCCCATTTTAAACCCTATATAATATTCATAATCGCAATTAAAGTTTCGTTATCCCTAGCCAGAAACGTCCCTTTCTGAAACACATCAACACGTCTATCTAACATATCCCATAAACTAATTGACCACGCTGGCTTCCAACTCCTCCCATATCAAACCTTCTGGCCTCTGTGCCGCACGATCAACTGCTACTCACATCATACTCGAACATCAATTACTTCACTGTCACTCACTGTCGAATTCGTTCACTGTTGATGCAACATAAAGTCTCACTACTACTATTCGTCACTCATTAAATTCTATGTCACATTGCAACTTTGTTTGTGAAGCACATCCACTTCTACGAATAATATTCACAGTTTCAACTCACTATTTTCACTTTTGTTCCACTTTGGAACTCATGTTTTTCACCCACATAAAGTCTATCCGACGACACATCCATCCTTCATTATTTCTCACTCCAACCTTGGACATTGTTCACTTACTCCAAGCTCAACTCAACTCACTATCACTCGTAGTTCACCACACTAATATCACATCATTTCCCAGTATACCTGTGGAACCACCCCTCGTGAAGTCAACGACACCGTCACTATATTTATATTCCAGCCCCAATTCACCATTTCGGAATTTTGTCGACCTTACCCATGATATTATAGGCATCCGATATCACGATAAAGGAACGTAGATCCGTCCCACGCCACTTAATACGGACAGTCGATTTCCCCATCTCTACGTGAGTCTATCCCATAGAGGCCTTTGGACAGTATAATTGTACCAGTACCTAATTCTACTCTATTGACCCTATGGGTCCGTCATCTCAAGGCCATGGACCAGTCCAGTTCTTATGGTCCTCAAGCTAATTATAGCCGACGGATTTAAGTCAATAAATCGTCCATCTGTCCCTTGCGTCCCCTTGTGGCTTTTTTTGACTTGAAGCCTACAGATGCTTAAGCGTTCCTGGTGATCATATTCATAATCGTTATTTGGGTCTCCTCTGGAATCTGCTTCATTGGAAGTAACATTAAAGTCCCCTAATGCCTAATACTTCGGGAATCACCACATTCGAGTGTCGGGTGGCTTGGAGACACGTTATAGTGGACTTTGGGGAGCACACACAGCGACCTATACAACGGTAGTATCTTACAGTATTTTTGTAGTTCTAATATTATGTTCCCACAATCGTTGGTTTATTAGTCGTACTTTGGCGGATCCTGGCTCAGCAGTTCATCTGCCTGAAGCACTAATGTTGCTGGATAAAATTCCATTCCCTAGTGCCCTCATTTCTAATCTGTCCATCTTGCACATCATCTATGTGAAAAACATAAAGTCTGTGGTTCCGCCCAACTGTTCTTACCTGACTTATACTAGTTCCTCACGTTGTTCTACGTAAGTGAGAGTAGAGTCTTTTGGGATGCTCGCGACCATTCTTACCATGCGGGAAGACCTATGGCCCTTAGCCAGCGAATGTCTGCGCTGTTTTCCTATGACTGTGTATATACCATACTCTTTGAAGGGCCAGCACGGTCTGACAAGACCTATCGACATACTTAGTCACTTTATCTTTCAAAACGAGAGGCATTCTGCCGGGATGACGCGCGTGAGACACCAGTAAAACTGGAAGAGTATTGAGCCTTTCTTTCTTTGCTAAGCATAGCTCTCACGTCTATAGGTCTTGCTGCCATATCAATGCCCTAGTATGGTCCTTCAAAGATTGTCTAATGTTGGTCCTCCAACAGCGACTCTGGGTCGTCCTGGGAGGTCTGGATCCCTGGCTCTTTGTTTCCCATGCTTGTCGTGGTAGCCGATCTTCTCCCATTCTGCAGACATGACCAATCCCTCTTAGTTGGGCCTGTGCTGTTTGGGTCTGCAGGGGGTGGGATTTTTACAGGAGCTTGACAATCGTCTGGTTGCGGACCATAGGTCTCTTCTTGTTACTTCAACCACCTTCCTCAGATACCTCATTTCTGAGGTTTGGATCTGGCTTTTGTGGGTTGTAGTCATTGCCCACGACTCGCATCCATATGTCAAGACTGGGACATAGGTGGAGCGGTATACAGCCATCTTCGTTTTCTTACCAACCTCTTTCTTGCTGAGGAATCCACGATTTATGGCCTGAAAAAGTATCCCAGCCGCTGCTTTTCGAGTGGCCAACTCTTCTTTGATGCCTCCCTTTCGGTCTATAATAGCTCCGAGATATTTAAAGTGGTCGACCTGCTCCAGGACCTGTTCTCCCAACTTAATCCGATGTTTTCTTTCTTCTCGTGATATCACCATGGATTTTGTTTTAGAGCTGCTTATGACCATCCCTCTCTTCTCCAGCTCTTCCTTCCAGACTTGCAGGTTGGATTGGAGATGTGCCTCTGATTTAGCAATCAGGGCAACATCATCAGCAAATGCCAGCTCCGAAATACAGAACCTGTACCTCATCTTCCAGTACCCCACTGAATACTTTCTTGTTCTCTCCTTACATGCCTTGATGACATCGTCCATAAGGAGTATGAAGAGGTAAGGTGATAGGATATCACCTTGCCTTACACCCGTGGTGGTCCTGAACTCTTCTGACTTATGGTTTGCTGTCCTCACATAATTTCTGCAAGACTTGTAGAAGCTCTGTATAGCATGAATCAGAGGTGCTGGAATATTCTTCCTTGCCAAACAGTCCCAAAGTTTGCTCCAGGGGACCCTGTCAAACGCCTTTTCCAGATCTATGAAACAAAGATGGATCTCACTCTTATACTCAAGGGCCTTTTCACTCAGCTGTCTGAGTGTGAAGATTAGGTCTTGAGTACTTCGGTTTGCTCGGAATCCGCACTGGACCTCATCCAATTGTGGGCTCAGCTAGGTTGTTGAGTCTCTACTCATAGATTCTAGAGTAGATTTCCAACACTGTGACTCTGAGAAGCTATATGCGACTCTATGGTTTCTACACTTGTCGTACTGTCCCTCACCCTTTAAGATGACCTTTGGGCCAAGAATATCTAATATTACACAATCCGCCATTACTAAGAAGAGAGATGACTCTGTAGTTTTGCTGTGAATCACATTCTGTCTCCTTTCTATTTTTATATAGTCATTACCAATCCTGGCACTTCTCGGCATGTCTTGAGGAAATAGTTATGTGTCTCGCTTCCCAGGCACTGGCACAGCATCCTTATATGAAAGCGAGGATGATAATTTAATGCGTGATCTGTTACAGCATTTTGAATTAAATCAGGAGGAGAAATCCATCACTGCCTGGTGCTTTCGCATGAAGCACATAAAGTCTATCATAAAATGCACAATGCATGATTTTCCTCTAATGTTGTCTCCGTGGAATTGTGATTTTTGAAGCTCCTCCATAAAGTTGGCTATAAAATATTTGTCCAGCATATTTTCCTTAGGGCTGCAGGCGCGTTAAACTGGTATTTTCTTCTGAAGCACGTAAAGCTCTCATGAGCACAGTGACTCATTACCCACAATCTACTTCTGTCTCTTCCCTTTAATCGGTTAGCTTCATCTCCCGCTGGAATCGGTTTTTTAGCGGTGAAC
Source organism: Oreohelix idahoensis (assembly GCA_024509875.1). Classification (NCBI taxonomy): domain Eukaryota; kingdom Metazoa; phylum Mollusca; class Gastropoda; order Stylommatophora; family Oreohelicidae; genus Oreohelix; species Oreohelix idahoensis. The sequence goes on from JAMPIV010000532.1 coordinate 163,048, forward strand.
ACATCCCGTCTTACTTTTATGGGTGGCCCAAGTTGTAATCGGTCTTTCTTTATATACACGCCATTGTACTTTTGTTTTATGAAGCACAAAAGTTTCCTGCGCATGCGATAATGGATTCACAATCATCCATTAGCTTTGTCCCTTAGCCAATAGTCATGGTTGCACAAGAGTACGATAGCAGTTTGTTTGTGAACTTTGCTTATATTCGTAGGCATTCAGGATCCTGTAAGGTGTCTTAGCACTCGGTGACGTTTTATCATGTCATAGCACATAAAGCTTACTAGCTATCAATGGACAGGGTGCATACAATCTGATTGATGCTTCAGTTCCGTTTCTCCCCAAAACCTCCCAGGTCATTTGTTCTAGTGCAGCACATAAACTTACCATATAGGTGGTGGCATGTTGCATCAGTTACTTTGATGGTGTTCCCGTAGATGCTTTCCCAGTTCTCTGTATAGTTATTACCATGCATGAGGGTCCCCCTAATAAGCATACGTTTATATTTCCATCAATGCATCATATCTAATGGTCCCGTGGAATTTATGTTGATGACAAGAGACAACTCGTCCAGCCCATTGAAACTTAAGATCAATGTCCATCAGTTCTATTTGTGGTGGCTCAAGTTATGGTTTTCATTGTGCAGACTAAAGCTAATAACAAGAGGAATGTTAACAAACCGTATCTCAGACGTACTCTATTTCTTGTCTGATAGTATTCTGAGACTTGCCTTCTTGAAAGAAGCTAAACGATTTTATTAGTTCCTTACATTTTCTTTGCCAGAATGTTGCTTGTCTTATGGATAGATACATTAGTGTCCCTCCATTGGGATGTTTTTCAGTGCTTGCAACATTTCATGTTCTAAACAGAATGATCATGTAAAAAACATCCACTCTAGTGTGGAGGTTTCGTTAGTGTGGTTTGCTATTGTGGCAGTATTTTTCTCTGTTGACATTCTTAATATATAAAATTATACTGTTACTATTAATCCCTTGGTGATTCATCACTACCACCAAATTGGCAATATCTTCCCATTTCACTCGTGTGCATTTTCCACGAGTCGGGAAAATTATAAGGTGAGTGACTGTTGTGAAACAATAGTTAACAGTGTGTTCCCCTCCATGCATGTCACGGTAAAAATATGCGGCTGTTTTGATTTTTATAGATGTTTTATACTTCTGCCACTTGTTATCGTCTCCCATCCTGTTAACCCTTTTTATTTAACTGTGATTGAGATTACCACTCACAGTTATTTTCTAGATGGGGAAATGCTATGAACTTTGTCAATGTTAATGATAATAAAATCTTAGCTTTTCGTAAATCGAAACTTTTGTGAGTGATATAGGTTCTCTTTGTCTTTTGTATTTTTTTCATACACAGAAAAAGACCGAAAGGAGTCCTTTGTGCTCCTGTCTGGATTTACAACCTTCTTTTTTTTTGTTATATTACTCCTAGATTTCGCATTACTGTTATGTAGTTCCTGGGTAGGTCATAAACATATATATTTAATTATAGGATATATTACGGCTTAATTTAGTCAGTTTCCCATTCTACCGTGAGGTGTAGAGGTTTTGGAAGATAGATGATGCGCCAGGATCTATCTTAGGATCAGGCTGTGATAGTTACCTCATGGCCCTGGGTTCAATTCTAGGCAGTCCTCGGTCACTTCAGAAGACCCCCAGTATCAATGTTGTCAACTCGTCAAGCGGGACTGGCTTCTAAGGGTCAAGAAGCACTGGAAGAAATAGCTCGGTATCACCTGCGTGGCTCTTAATGTTTACCCATGAATTGTACGTGGTAGCACAGTCTTGAGACACATGGAGCACTTGACAGAGAACATGGTACCCAAAAAAAATCTTAGTTCGAAGGACTGTTGCCACGCCTGGAGATCATGCAGGGGGCGGTGGACGATAATGGATTTAAACCCTAGGACCTTGACGTTATCGTCTGGTATTGCGTACCATGTCATCAGTTCCATCTAATATTCAACCAACTCCATCAGTTACCATCTAATATTCTGAGGTTTGGATCATGGCTTTTGTGGGTTGTGTGTCTTTGTCCCATGGACTCTTCAACTCCCATATGTGTACAATTGAGGTTTGTGTGAAACAATAGGTGGGCACTCAGCGGCTATACGGCCATCTTGTATTTTTCTTACCAACCCTTCTTCTCCTTTTGGTCTGTGAGCGAAATCCTCACCCGGAGCTCATTTAGAATTTTTATGGTCCTGAAGAAAAAGGTCTCCCCTCCCAGCTTGGCCTGACACTTTTTTACCCCGAGAGTGGGTCCAACTCACTCTTCTTTTGATGCCCCCTGTCCTCCCTTTCGGTCCTCCCTATAAATAGCGTATTGCTGCTAGAGGTATATTTTGAAAAGTTGGTCTGTCATCGAGGTCCTGCCGATCCCCGAGGAACCTGGTTTCTTCTGCCCAGCTAGTAGAATCTGATTGTCCCCCTTCTTTCTTACTACTGTGGAGGGTACATACATCACGAATTGGATTATGGTTTTATTTTAGAGCTGCTTGTAGGAACCAGAACCTGGGGGTGTCCCCCTCTCACTTCCTCCACCACTCCTACGTTTCCTTCCCAGACTTGCAAAGGTTGTTGAGGAATTGGGAGTGTTTGTTGCCCAGTCTGATTTAATAGCAATCAGGGCAAAAAAGCCATCATCTGTTCAACATGACAACGTCCTCCCTATGAATATACCCACCCAGGTTCGACGAAAATTACAGACCTATCGTATTCCAGTTAACCTCACGTGAATACTTTTATCTTGTGTACTCCCTGTTCCTTACTATTCCCATGTTTGAAGACATTCGTCCCATTGAGGAGTAGAGAAAAGAAACAGGTGACTAGGTAGTTATCACGCCTTGTACTTACACAGTGGTTGGCCTGAACTCTAGTGTTTTTGAACTTATGTGGTTTAGGCTGGTCCCTTTCTGGAACATAATTTATTCTGCAAAGACTTGTAGAAGCTCTGCATCAGCTATGAATCATGAAGGTTTCGCCTGGAGAATGTTTTCTTCGGCTTGCCTAAAACCAGTCCCAAAGTTATGTTGCTCCAGGGACCCTGTCAAACGCGCTTGTATTCCAGATCTATGTAAATCAAAGAAGGATCTCACTCTTATGAACTCCCCAAGTGGCCTTTTCACTCCAGCTATCTGAGTCGTGAAGATTAAGGTCCTTGGAGTGGAACTTCCGGTTCGGGTTTTGCATCATAATCATTGCTCAGCTGATCCCTGTTCTAGATTCTGGCCAATGTTAGTGAGGTGCCCTTCATTTTTCTCGACTATGATCTAAAGTCATCATTTCCCAGTCCTCATTGTTCTACAAATTCTTGAAGGGTAATATTAAAATTAATCATTTCCCATTCTAATTTATTCACAATCATCATATTTCCCATCAAAAATCGTTTATATTTCACAATCAATCATCAATTTTCCCCATCTAATATTCATAATAGTCATTCCATCTAAGTATTCCCATAATCATTTCCCAACATAATATTTATCAACAATAAATTCCCATGCTAATATTTACAAACACTAACAATTACCAATCTAATATTGACAAAAATAAACTCATCTAATATTAATTAACATTTTCACTAATTTAACAAACATACCCCATCTAAATACAATCAATTCCACAAAAACATCATTTCCCATTTTAATAATTCCCCCACAATTTACATCATTTTCCCATCTAATATTCATCAATCATTTCCTATCTAATATTCCCAAACATTTTTCCCCCCCTAATCTTCACCCTAATTATTCCAATCTAATATTCACTTATCATTTCCCATGCTAAAATTATTCACAAACATCCAAATTTTCCCCAGTCTTAATATTCACCAATCAAAATCCAATTTCCCATCAAATTATTTTCACAATCATCATTTCCCCAATTCCCCTTTTGCTTTTCCTATGGAGCCCCACCTTAAAGCGTAAACAAAATAACTTTGTGCTTATGCTCAAGTATACTGTGAGTAAAATTCAAAAAATGGATATGAGTTTGAAACAACACCAATAACAACAAACTTTTTGTTTTTTTTTAATTAGTCACCTCTTTACAAACCACTAAGTAATAGTCCCCCTTTTTTTTTTCCCTGTCCATCCAGTCCCCCTCCCTCTCTCACACAAACAATGTGACGTGATAATAGTAAATTATTACCCTCTAGTAAAATCCGACCCCACGCTTTTGGCCCTTTCCCCCATCCCTAGTTTTTTATAATTTTTTTGCTAACGCAATAACCCCACAAAATTTTAGCTGTCTGTGCTGAAACCTCAGTGTGATTTTGTTTTGAAAGCCACCGCCCAATTTAATTTTTCCCGTGTTATTACTTGCCGCTTAAGAATAGTTTTATTTTTTACCAAACCATTTTGCAACCTGGGCCAAGATCTTAACTAAGGGGAAGCTTAACCCTGGTTTGTGGGTTTTTACCATGAGTTTCCTCTCACGGCGAGCCTGATCTGTCCAATTCATTGGTCCATTAGGACATACAACACGGTGGGGAAAAGAACTCAGTCCCCCCCCTTGAAGAAAGTCCCAGGGGCTATATAATAAATACATTCCTCGACCGTACCTGTATGATTTCTGTTGCAATTTGTCAAGGGGACGTAAAAGGCCATTGGGATCCATAGGGAAACTGACCGGAAAAACTGCCATACAGGGGGCCCCATTCGCAACGACCCCCCATTGTTCTATTAAATGAGTGTCCGTTTCAAGGCCTCCGCCAGTAAAGATTTAACAGTAAAACATCGCTATTATCCCTCCGAAAGTACAGAGAGCTATCCCTTGAATTTTCCCCCGCCTTTTAAATGCCCAGGGAAGGTGGGGTGGTGAATTGTGTCCCCCAGCAATCTTTTTAGAAAGATATTTACCCCAAAATCTGTAATATATACTGTGTTTTCTACTCCAAGTTCAGTTTATCGAGTTTCCTCCTCAGGATAAGGATTTGGGATATCGAAACGCGTAACGCTAAGAACCCCTATGTTGAAAAATAGTTGCATAAAAAATTAAGCCTGTTGTGGGACTGGACCTTTAATTCTTGTTTTTCCTGGTAATAATTATTCCGGATGGTGCTATAAGTTTTTTTAAATGTTTTAAAGTTATTTTACCATTTTATTTCACTGGTGGGGGATTCCCTATAGCGTTTTTTAAGCCCCTAGTTGAAATTCGCTAAGTCCGTGTAAAGATAATTATTCTGTAACCAGTTGGTTTTCAGTTTCTAAATATAAAATAAATCCATTTCCAAACCATTTTTTTTTTTTTTTTACGACCAGAAGGGAATTACTGTATTTTAAGCTGACCCTAAAGTATAATAATGATTTATGAAGTGGGAACTGGTATAATAATGACAGGAGTAGAGATTTCGGCATTGGTTATTATTTCAATTGTGTTGTAATTTTTTTTTTTTTTTTTTATTTTTATCCCCCCCCCCCTCTAAATTGAACTATTGGGTTTTTAAAATATCATGTGTCCCAAAAAAATGATAAAAAAAATTAGACTGCTTGAACAATCAAATAGCTTAGGTAAAATGACCCAGGCGGATAAGATTTTTAAGGTGCGCGTAGTCCATAAAATTAAAATTATATACTGACCAATTTTGCTTTCCCCTAATTTGTTTTACGGGGGGATCTCATTACCCTACAAACCCCCCCCCCCCAAAAAAAAAAAAAACCCCCCAAAAAAAAAAATTTTTTCCCCCCCCCATTTTTTTTTTTCGGAGGGGGAGTCATCATACCAATAACCCAATCTTAACTCGCTGAATCGAAGCGTGATAAAGATAGGCTAAGTACACTGTGTTCCTTTTAATTATATAATTAGGTTGACGGAAAGTAAAAGAATATCAAACCCATACGCTTGAGATAGTATAGGAATATGGTATATTGGTTAAATGGCGTTTTTGTTTTTCGCTTCCTAATACACGCATGATCAAAACCAGTGTTAGCGTTTTTTCTATTGTGGTTTTTTTCTTTCTCAGTTTACTGAAGTAGTAAATAGTTTGTCGTTTAGTTTTCCTTGATGTTCGTTCTCCCCGCAGTAACAGGATGTAGAGACAGGAATGTGCAAAGCACAACACACTTAATATATTGGTTGTAAGGAAGTGTTATGTGTGATAATTCATTAGTATAAGGTGTGTAGGGGGGACGGTTAGTAGCTCCCCGCAAAATACCGTAAAGATTGTCAATTGAAATTTACAATAGCCCGACCTGTGGCACTATAACATAACATTATTCCCAACGACTGACAGTTCCGATTTTTCACCAAGTTGGATTATTTTATCCAGGAGAATACGCTGTTTGATAATTTATGATCAGGCACTCACCCCAGAAGCAAGCGATAGCTGATAATTAATCATCATCATCTTAATTAACGAGTTGTATTAATTCAAATGGAGGAGGGATATGTTATAATTGAGCTATAGGAAGTTCTGTCCTACGGTCGTACGTTGAACGGAATGATCTGTAGCGATCGACTCTACATTACCGAGTTCAGCAATGGTTTGACAGTAGACTATTTTCTAAATAATGCAATATCGATGACAAAACTCAACCACACCAAATTGGGCGTGTCCCCTTAATAAAAAATAATGTATTTAATAGAGGAGGGACTGGGACCCAAATTTCGGAGAGAGTACAAATACTGGGACCATGATACATATGCATGGATGTTTTTTTTTACGTTCAAGATGATTGTTTACACCAAGTTATAATAGGTAAGGCGTGTGATTGACGTGGGGGGGGGGGACACGAAAAATGAATTGACAGAGTGAGAGTGAATATTTAGGGGGGGGGGGGGGGGGGGGGGGGGGGTTCTAGCTACTGAAAAACTCTACCATACCTTTAATTTTTTCCTTTGCTTAAATACTGTTATTCCCCCTGGATATGTTTTAGTAGGAAATTTTGTTCTTTACTTTTTTTTTTTCCTGTACCATTCTATAACACTAGGTGTTTTAATCATTTTGAAATGGTGTGGGTTATTAACTTCTTTTTTGGGTCCCCCTTTTCCTCACAAGGGGGGGAGGCAACTTATATTGGGTTATTTTTCCTATATACGTGTAAACATGATAGTATTGATTTCCCGTATTTGTTTTTTTTAATTTATGTTTATGAAAGTTTAAGTGAATAATAAACTAAACAAAACTTTATTTATTTAGTGTTGTTCGTCAGACCCAAATCCATTTACACATAGTTTTTTTTCACATTTGTGTGTCTTGTTGGTCACAATAATCGTGTGTGTGTGAGTAAAAAGTAAACTTATAATATATACTTATAGGGGAGGTTTGACAGACGGTCCCCTTATACTAAAGATAGGCTTGGACTAGAGAAACCACTGATTCCAGATTGAACAGATCTTCACCTTAATCTTTCTTTCTCATATACCCCCACCTTCTGCTCTACTCCAGATGAGACCAAATATCCCTCTCTAACCTAGATCTAACAAATTGGTAGCGAAAACAAACACACGCACGACACGACACTTCATTTTTAAATGAATGGTTAAGTGAAAACTTACACTGGTGGCCATCTGAATAGTTATTTTACTGTTTTCTCAAAATTTACGGTAGTTGGCCCCCTTGGGTATATTTCATAATAAAGGGCAAAATCGTACCATCCTGATTATTCCACCCAATAGGCTAATGTAAAGCAATGTCACTGTAAGAGTAAATGTAATACATTTTATTTAAGCCTAAGGGGGAAATTGTAACAAAATATGTAAATACTGTTTTTTATTTTTTTTATGAAAAGAAAAGTCCCAAACAGGGAGAATGTTTTAATTATTGTGTTTTATTTTTATAAGTTTTTTTTTTTTTTTTTTTACCTCCTTGTCTCCACCCTCCCTCTTTCAGGAACATACCATTTGCCCCCAGTGCCAACTCCCTCCTGACCCTCCCAGCTCTGCGGTATATTTAAACAAAAGACATATTTGATAAAGCCAGGCATTTTATGTAAATTATTGGAACTTAAAATTTATAATTAAAAAGATTCATTCAGATTGAGTGATGACAAGAATGGCAGAGTAAAAAGGGTAAGTGCATATACTACAACCCATGGAAGGAGATTTAAGCAAGATGGCCAATTACAGGTTACAGAAAAGCAATTAACAATCAAAACCTTCAAAAACCCTGCCCAGCAAAGGTAAATGCCCAACCTCAGTCCCCCCTGTTGCCCACGGGATATTGCCCTGAGGAAGACAAAAATACTGTAATGGAAGAATGGCAAGTTTTATTTTTGGTAATGAACGTGAACTTCACCTAAAGATTGGAAAGTTTAGTTTTTAGTGGTTTTGAGATAAAGATAAAGTGTTCTTTATTCCCATCTGAAAAAAAAATGATGGAAACATTTATGGAGATCTTGAATACAAAAAATTTATAGAATAAGAAATTATTATATCCCCCACACTCAACAAACAAAAAAAGTAAAAAATTGCCAATGAAGAGAAACATTAACAGGTGGTGAATGTAATGAAAAGCAATGCAATTTTTTTTTTTTTTAAGGTTTTTGTAAAAAACTAAAATGGCTTCATTTAACAAAAGAACAACAGGAGAAGTGTGTATTAAAACAAATGTGAACCGTTTTTTGATAATAGCAAGATTTTTCCATGGTTCATGGCCTTTTTTATAACCTAAAAATTTTCATTTAAATGCGGCACAGCACAGGAGAATATAACGCTACAAATGTGAATGTTTTGGGGGGGGTATAGTTAGAGGTTTTTATGTTAAAAAATAAAAACAGGTGAGTCTAAAGCTACATACAATGCAAAAAACCCAAATTTTAAACCAGGAAAAAGGGAATTGGGGGTGGGGGGGGGGGGGACGTTAACAAAAATGTGATGTTTTTTGTTTGTTGTTTTGGTATTTATATCCACTTGCTGCCGGAAAAACTAAATGGGAACATAAAAAAAAAAAACCATACCCAGGTAGAGAGAAACACCCTTTACGTATTTGTTTTTAATAAGTATAAACGCAAGCCCACCTTTTTCGTCGTGTTTAAGTCCCCATCTTAAAAGTTACAAACAAAAAAGAACTCCCCACAATCCAATATAAACACCTTTACATTTTGTGAACATTAGGTGGTGTAGCGATTTTTTTTTTCCCCTCCACTTTTAGCCTTTACTTTTTACTCAGAACACAAAAAAAGAAAGGCGATACAGGAGAAAAAGACCTTACATGTGTGAAAAATTGCAAGTATGTAGGGTTTTTTCATGAGAAAATCTGAAGCGAAAGAAGACCCAAAACAAAGGCACGACAAGGAGAAAAAATCCTTACATAATGTTTAAAGTGTTTGTTGGTGTAACATTTGCTCATGAAAATTGGTTTTTCTAAGTAAAACTCACAGAAAAGAAAACTAGTTTCAGTAGACAGACCTTAAACAAGTTGTAAATGTTTTTGATTAATGCAAGGAATTTATGTTTTAGTTTTCACATTTTAAAGATACATGAGAGAATTCACCACAGGAGAAAGACCTTACAGATGTATCCATTTTTGTAAAATTTGGGGTGTTGTGTGAATAGCTTTCCAAAAGCCCTAGAGGCACATGAGCTAGAGAAACATATGGGAGAGAGGGACCTTTTACAAAAAGTTGTGATTGATTTGGTCATGTGGGGTAAATGACTCGTAGGAAGGTAAAACAATCTAACTGCGATGCCCACCAAAAAATAAACCATTACCTTGAGAGAGAAACCTTTTAAGTGATGATATGTTTTGTAGTATTGAACTTTTTTACATTTTCCCCTTCAAGTCTTGTTTAACATACACATAAAGAATACATAAAGGAGAGAAACCTTAAAACAAGTTTGGGACATTCTGTTATTGTGGAGGTTTTCCTCAAGATGTTTATTGTTCTTTAAAGGTGGCAAACAAAAATGAGCAACCATTCCAGCGGAGAGACCCCTTAACAAAAAGTGTAATGTTTTTTAAGCAAAGTTTTTTTAACTATGAGGTCCCCCACGTTCCTGAATAAATACATGTAAAGAAAACACACAACAGGAAAAGAAAATTTCCTTTACAATTGGTGTGATGTATTGGTGTTGTCGTAGTTGTTTTTTGCTTTACTATTTTCTATACGCTTTTAAGAAATAACACAAGAATGTGGGGGTTTTTTTGTGGGTTTGTAAACATAACAGGGTAGGAGTACCCTTTTCAAGGTTGTGACCAATTTTTTGCTATAGTAAAGGTTTTTGGCTTTGGAAAAAAAATGTACCCTAAAAAAAAAGCAAAATAGAAGTAAAAAAACATACAGGAGAGTAAACCTTACCAGTATGTGTGGTGTTTTGCAATTTTGGCCCATTTTTCTGAAGGATGTCAGTTGCGCGCGATTTTCAATGAAAAGAAAAAACATACGGGGTGGAGAATATACCATACTATGTGGTATATTTTTTTTGGTGTTTTAAGTTGTTATTCAGAAGCCAGATGAGATCCCCTGAAAAATGCATAAACATAAGAACATACAGGAGAAGAAACCTTACAAAATGTAATGTTTTTCTCCATTTGGGGTATTTGCTAAGAAATTACCCCAACTGCGAGGTAACATAATAGAAAAAAACATAACCGGTGGAGATAATAACGGACACATAGTACCTTATTTGAATATGTGAATGGGGTGAACATATGTTGTGGGATTGTTAGGGGGGTTTTTGCTCCAGAATTAAAGTCCCAGATTCAAAGAAGGCATGTAATAAAACCAGACAGGTGGTAGAGACCTTTACAAGTGTGTGACATTTGTGGGGTAGAGGTATGAGCTTCAGAAGTAAGGTCCCACCCTACCGGAGAACATAACATAAAAAAACAGTACAGGAAGATAGACCTTATAAATGTTGAGTTAAAATGTTAATTTTAGGTTTTTGCAGATAAACCCTGGATTTACCTGAAGATACAAAAACAGAAAAACATAACAGGAAGAGAGACCCTTTAACAAAATAGATGAAAATTCTAATGTAATTTTTAGGGGGTTTTTTTGCCTTCAGAGCTTGTTCCTACTTTGAAGAATACATTATCAGAAAAGAACATGACAGGCAAGAGGAGACCCTTTACATGTTTGGGGTGGACAATCCTGTGGGAGGTAAGGTTTTTTTTTGTGCCTCCCAAAGTATTTCCCCCCCCCCCACCCTACGGAGACATACCAACATGTAAAGAAACTTACCCAGTGAAGAGATAACCCTTTAATAAAATGTGATTATTGATGTTAATTTTAAGTGTGTTCTTTGCCAGATTAAACTGGGGAATTACTGAAGGAATGCATAACAGAAAAACAATACAGTGAGAGAGACCTTACAAGTGGGTGATGTGATTTTGGTAGTAATGGTAATTACTTTTAAACCATTTTTTCCTTCAAGTCCTGGTTACATACAAACAAAAAAGAAAACAATAACAGGAGTGAGAAACCCGGAGTACAAGTTTTTGATGTTCCCTGGTAAGTTGTGGAAGTTTTTCCTCAGGAGGTCATTTCTTATAAGGGCGGCAACAAAAGTGAAAACATTCAGGGAGAGAAACCTTTTAAGTGTGGTAATGTTTTGTAGTATGACTTTTTTTTACATTTCCCCTTCCAAGTCTGTATGTAACTCAAAAAGAATAACATAAACAGGGAAAAGAAACCTTACATAGTGTTACGATCCCCTTGTAGTGGTGGAGATTTTTTTCCCTCAGAGTTTTATATGTTCTTTATTTCCTTTAAGGTGTGGTCACAAAAATGAAAACAATCCCCAGGAGAAAAGATGAAAAACCTTTTAACTAGTGGGTTAATGATTTTATTTTTTAGCAAAGGGGGTGTTGTTGTTTGGGTAAGTGTCTGAGAAATCAAAGAGTCCCCCCCCCAGACAAAACCATAAACAAAAAACGATACAAGAGAGACACCCCATTAACAAAAATGTGTTTGAAATGTTTTGGGTATATTTAACGGTTTTTTTTTCTCAGAAAATTACATTCCTGCCAGGATTTTACATAAAAATGAGTACCATACACAGTTAGATGAGACCTTTTACCAATGAGTGGGGACCCATATGGTGGTAATTGTAGGCTTTGCTCATAGTTAATACAGAATGAAAAAGAGGCATTTTAAAATAAAAACATGACAGGTGAGAGAGACCTTTCCAAGTGGTTTGGAACCCACTATTTTGGTTGTAAGGGTAAAGCTCCGAGAGTTAGTCCCCCCCCACCTAACATAAACCATAACCATATAAAAACATAACAGGAAAGAGAAAAACCCTATATAAAATTGATATTTATGGTTAATTTATAGGGTATGGCCATAGAGAGACTTGAATACTGAAAGACATAGCCCCGATAACAGAAAAAACATACATGTGAGAGACCTTTTTCCAATGGGTGGTGACCATCCCCTTTGTGGTATTAAAGGTTTTTTTTGGCTGTTCAGAGTAGTTCCCACATAACATAGACATATAACAATAAAAACGTATACAGGAGAAGATGAAAACCTTATAAATGTGGATTTTATGTAAAATATTTAGGGGTTTGTGCATAATAACAGGGTTAGCTGGAAGAGGGCCAATAACAGAAAAACATGTACAGGAGAGAGACCTTACAAAAAATGTGGATTCTATGTGAAAATTTTAGGGGTTTGCATCAGAGCTAGTCCCACCCCCCCCCCCCCCCTACTAAATGATACATATTCAGAAAACATACATGAAGAGAAAAACCTTTAACCAATTGTAGGGTGAAACATCTGTTGGTGTAAAGGGTTATTGGCTTCAGATAAGTTTCACCTCATGGCGGAGACCATTAACATTAAAAAACATGACAGGGAGAGATAGGGGACCCCTAAAATAAATGTGATATTAAATGGTAAGTTTAGGTTTTTGCCAGAGGAACAAACTGAATACTGAAAGAAATAGCCCAATATAACAGAAAACTTAAAACAGTGGTGAGAGAGACCCTCTTCCCAAGTTGTTGACATACTGTGTTGTAAGGTTTTTGGGATCAGAGTTAAGTCCACCCTAACATTAGTGACCCATAAAACAATAAAAAAACATTACAGGAATGAGTAGACCTTAAAATAAATGTTAAATTTTATTGTAAAATTTAAGGGTTTTGGCAGAGAACTGGATACCTGAAGATGCATAACTAATCAGAAACAATTAAATTAAAAGAAGAGGACGCATACAAGTGGAGTGTGATATTTTGGCAGTGTGAAAGTATTTTTCTCAAATGTTGGTGTGGATTAAAGAAGAAAAACAAAAAAAATACATAGCAAAAGAAAAAAGAAAAAACCTTACAGATTGTGATATATTTGCAGTATAAGATTTGGTGTCCCGGAATAGTAACAGCCCTATTCAGGACACCGAATTAAAAAAATAGCGAACGACCGTGTGATAAATGCAACTTTTATTTTTGTGAATGTAGGGGGTTTTGCCCAAAAATAGATCCCCCCCCCCATCTACAGAATGCCAACATAGGGAATAAAGAGTGGGACATTTTACACACACAATGGTGATATATAATTTTATAATGCTGGTTTTGCTACTAATAAAAAAGTCCATCTGAAAGCCTCCACAAAAAGGCGGCGTACAAAAATGAAGGTGGGACATTTGCAAGTGTAGAATTGTTTGTTTTTTTGAAAATGTAGGAAAGAAACTTAAATAAACAAGGAATGTATTTTGTTTATGTTAGGAAGAAAACATATAAATGTAAGTGCTAAAGGAATGGACCCTTATAAATTTGAAATTTTTTTTTTAATACTGGGTTTGCTGCTAGTAGCCAATCCTGAAGCCTTCCCAAAAAGGACCAGCTTACCAATGAGTTGGACATTGCATAAGAGGTTGGATGTGGCATTCACTCCCTGGTACCCCTCTAAGATACAACAAATGGTAGGAAACACCTTTTAAAAAATTTAATTTCAAAAAGAACTATGGAACCTTCCTCACCATCAAAGGGGTGAAAAATAAAAAAAAAAAAAATTTTTTCCTCTTGAGAAAGTAATTACTTTCATCATTACTTTCCCTTTTATGGGCAGTGAAATAGTTTTAATCTACTTTTATAAATTTAAAAAAGAGGAACACCCTTTTTGTCACCTTCCTCCAATAAAGTTATTTTTTAAGTTCTTTTAGAATAATTTCTGGTATTCTTGAGCATTTTTTTTTTTTTTCTAGCTTTTCTCCAAATTCTTCCCAGGGATTTCTGTTTTTGCTGCTAGCACTTTGTTCTTTGTAGTTTTGTTCTTGAGAGTCACAGATTCTCTTATCTCCCTACATTTTCTGTGGTTTTTTAGCTTCTAATTTTTCCATCCCTTTGTTCTTTTCTCTTCTTTTCATCTTTTAACTTCCTCTATCAACAAGATTTCCCCTTTCCCATCTTCCCAAGTAGGATTTTGCCACAAGCTTCTGCTGCATGATGGTGAAGATGACATAAAGATGGAAGAACTGAGGGCAGCACTAGAGAAAATCAAGATGGGCAAAGCAGCAGGGCATGATGGTATAACACCAGAAATGTGTTAGTTTTTACATGGGAGCATCAGGCACCTATTACTCTTAAAGGTCCTACAGGCAGCAATGGTGCAACAAGACCATACCAAAGGATTGGTGAGATTGCCATCAATAAACACCAAGTTTTTCAAAAGAAAGGGTGACAACAATCTTGGACAGGTGTGGAAGAAACCATCGTAGGCATTATCCCTTTCTCAGTGTCCCTGGTTTTGAAATAATTCTACTCTAGACTTCCTAGATCCCATAGACTTCCACCGGCTAGCTGAGTTAACACTCAATTGGATGAGGTCCTGCTGCGGGATCTTGGATTTTCCCGAGCTAACCGAAGTACTCTGGGACCTCTAATTCGTTCCTACACGCCAGACAGCTGGAGACGTGAAAAGGCCCTTTAGTATAAGAGTAAGAGATCCATAACGATGCTCATCTTTTGTTCATAGCGATCTGAGGAAAAAGGCGATTTTGACAGGGTCCCCCTTGGAAGCAAACTTTGGGACTGTTTGGCAAGGAAGAATATTCCAGCACCTCTGATTCATGCTATACAGAGCTTCTACAAGTCTTGCAGAAATTATGTGAGGACAGCAAACCATAAGTCAGAAGAGTTCAGGACCACCACTGGTGTAAGACAAGGTGATATCCTATCACCTTACCCTTCATACTCCTTATGGACGATGTCATCAAGGCATGTAAGGAGAGAACAAGAAAGTATTCAGTGGGGTACTGGAAGATGAGACAGGTCTATATTTCGGAGCTGGCATTTGCTGATGATGTTGCCCTGACCGCTAAATCAGCGCCACATCTCCAATCCAACCTGCAAGTCCTGAGAAAGGAAGAGCTGGAGAAGAGAGGGATGGTCATAAGCAGCTCTAAAAACAAAAGCCGTGGTGATATCACGAGAAGAAAGAAAACATCAGATTAAGTTGGGAGAACAGGTCCTGGAGCAGGTCGACCACTTTAAATATCTCGGAGCTATTATAGACCGAAAGGGAGGCATCAAAGAAGAGTTGGCCACTCGAAAAGCAGCGGCTGGGATACTTTATCAGGCCATAAATCGAGGATTCCTCAGCAAGAAAGAGGTTGGTAAGAAAACGAAGATGGCTGTATACCGCTCCACCTATGTCCCAGTCTTGACATAATGGGATGCAGTCGTGGGGCAAATATGACTACCAGCCCACAAAAGCCAGATCCAATATCCTCAGAAAATGAGTGTAACTGAGGAAAAGTGATGCTATGAAAGTAACAATGGAAGATGACATGAATCCGCAAACCAGACGATACGATTCAATGGCCTAAAATCCCACCCCCTGACTGACCCAAGATAGAGACAGTTCCCAACCTAAGATGGTTTGGCCCATGGTCTGCAGAATGGAGAGAAAGATCGGCTCCAATACCACTACAAGCATGGGAAACAAAGAGCCAGGGATCCAGACCTCTCCAGGACGACCCAGAATCCGCTGGGAGGACAACATTAGACAATCTTTGAAGGACCGAGGACTAGAATGGAACCAGGCCAGGAAGAAGACAGCTGATAGAATGTGTCCTGGCGTCTCACTCTTCCAAACCTCTACAACCTCACTGTAAGTAAGGGGAACGACTAATGTAATGTAAAGGTAAGTTCTGCTGCATCTGCTTTTATTACATTCTTGAATTCAAGGCCAGCTTAATTACTGCCTGTCTCAGCTTGAAGGTCATCTCTCTTACTTGATTATTTGGTTTATTGCGTGATGGTGTGTAATGTCTAAACCGAGCAACTTTTTCAGTTATATTTAAATTCTGTGGTTCACAAATGCTAACCCACGCTGCTGTTTTAAAAATGGCAAGAAAAAGAAAAAAAATATATATATATATATATATATATATATATATATATATATATATATATATATATATATATATATATATATATATATATATAAAATATATATATAAATCTGATACTATTGTGCCAATATTTTTATGTCATCTGTTCTTGTTATGTTACATTTGTTCAGTTAGATTGTTGGTAATCAGGTTTGTATCCTGCAGAAGTTACCTGCAACTTTTGCTATTTTACTTAAATTTGATTTAAAACAAGTTGTTTTTATATTCATCATCTCATCTCAGCCCGTAACCCGTCATGGGTCGTAGTTATTGTTTAGTATTCTTAGCAATTATTATAGTCAGATTTAAAAGAAAAAACTGAAGCTATTGTTGGTTTTATTGATGATATTTTAACAGAAATATTGTTGCACATTCTGAATTTTGGTATTATAAAATCTTGTCATTAGCTTTTGTTGAATTAATACACTGTAATAATCTGTCTAGGGACACATATAACAGGTGTAATAAAGAGTTTTAAATTTACATTGCCTGTTTGGATTTTATGTGAACTAACAGTAAACCAGCTGTAGTTTAAATAAACTTTAGTTTTATTTGATTTAATTGATATTGTTTGTTAAAGATATTCACAGTTGGCTGTCAGATTTGTTTATATCACAAGCTATCTATAGCCTTTGTTTTTTTTTAGTGTTCTGTGTCAGTTTTTTCTCTTCTGTATATTTTTGTTATTGAGCCCCCACTCTCTTTCTTTTACTGTGGTGGGTTCCTAGAACAAAGGTGTAGGGGGGAAAAGTGTTGTAATTACTGTCAGCCTGGTTTTCCTCAATGTGTGTCCTATCCAGTTTTCATTACCTTTCAGCTTCTTCAACAAATACTCATCAAGCTTTTCCTGTCACCCTGTGCTAATCCATTCAAGGTCCTTTCTATATTCTTCTTATCCTCTTTGTTTCTTTCTCCAGTTCCTTTAATCCATGTGTTTTTGTTTTTTTTTTTTTTTTGTTCCTTCCTAACACAACAAACATCTCACCTCTTGCTGCGACCACACATGCCAACTCCCAGAGATAAAGTAATAAACCTATTTAAAAAACATACAAAGACAGACAGAAAGAAACCATAACAATGACTATTTCGTTCCTTGAGGGAAAAAAAAGAGCATTTTTTTTTTGCCCATGCTTTTGCATAAGTTTTTTTTGTTTACTGCTTTTTTCTTGTTTATATTTGAAACACATTTTATAACATTCTTTTCACATATGATATGATAGAACACTCAATACAGAGCATTACAACACTTGGCAATCTGATCATCAGAAGGATTCCCCCCCCGATTGGTCAAGTGTTTAGGCCTTTTAATCTCCTTTACACTCTGGGGGGAGGGGGGGGGAACACTAGTCATAATTCCTCTCAAGTGTCAGCCTTCAACAGGAGGCTTTCCAGCCCTGCACTGGGAATTGAATCCACTTCCAGTTTGGGTTGTAACTTTCAACTTCAGTCCTGGGTTTTATCCATGCTGCCAGCTGTTAAAGTCAGTTTGTGAAAAGTTAACCATATAAAGTCCTTGTATATAAATTACTGTAGGGCCTATTAAATTCCATACAAAACCGTTGTGGTTGTCACCACCAGCCAACCACATGATGCCCTTTCACACACAGTTTCAGTACCGAGCCTTTTTAAGTGCCCTTGTTACATTTGAATGTTTCCTTTCACACCCAAAAGTTTTCAGTTTGATCACATTACTGAGCAGGCCACTGGAGACTTATTGCACCTACCTCCACAGCTTATACTTTCTGCTGTGAACCCATCGGTGGACTCTAATGTTCGTGACCAGATTTCATTAATGTTACAATTTGAAACTAGTAAATGGCTCAATTCCAATCTGGATTCACCAAAAGTATTCAAAATAGGGTAGTATCTAGATTTAGAAGTGTAGTTTAGTTGCATGGTTGTGCCTACATAGTCACTAAATTTAAACAGGAATATATCAATATCAAACAAGTTGCCCTACTGTTCTGTCATCTGAGATCACTTTCATCACTGTCAAAGTCCTAACATCAGGCTTTGTATTCCAGCAATTCACCGATTTCATTGCGAGGCTTGGCATACAGTGTCACTTGACCCTTATCAAATTAACAAAGTATTACCGACATCATCATAAGAGCATCAAAGCGAGAGATTCCCACCGCCCGGAAAATCACCGCATGGACTTAAAAAAAAAAAATTTGTTGGAAAGATGACAATATAACACGTCAGATTTCCAGAAAAAAAACTTTCAGGAAACAGCATAGCTTGTAGTAATTATATTTACCGCACATAGAAATCGCTTTGTGTATAACTCAGGTCTTTGGCTAAATACCGAAAAATACATAAGTTGCTATGATGGCATAAAAGACTAGAACAAAGTGTTTAGTGTGCTTTTTTCATGCGTTCTTGGACTGGAAGTAGTACTGTTGCGCTGCGCCATGGTTTTGGTGTGAAATCAAATGTAGTAAAGGGTGTTAAGTATTATTTCGGTGAAAACGCCTGGTATAGTCATCTATCTTTTAGGATCCAGTTATTGAGCCGCGCGTAGCTCGGTACAAAGCATCATCAGTTGCCATGCACAGCCGATAATAGGCACTTCCTTAATGTTAGGAGCAAACTATCAGGAATGATTTCCACTTATTGCTCGTGAATATCGTCAAGGATAGTTTTTTTCCCACCCTTCGTACAGAGTGCGCCCAAGCACCTTCTTCGTGTTACAGATGCGCATACCAAGCCTCACTGGATACTTTCCATATCGAAGCCTCAGACTCCGATTTGTTCAGTCCCGCAGCAAAGTTTTGTGGGGGGGGGGGGGTAAGGGGTTGTTATTAGGTTTTCCCTGTAACATTGCAAAACTTTTTTTTTTTAACATAGACAAGAGTTTGGTTTCAGCCCCTATGTAGCTAAAATCCCCAACCTGTGGTAGTGACCAGGGTGTCCCTGCTTTTCGTCTGACCCTGCCGCGCTGCCAAAGTTAACCCGCATTATTCCATTGTGGAAACTAAGTAGTGACTCACCTCCAACCCGCAGGAGTCCCATTACACCCTACCATGGCCTGAGATAGGCTCAGGGGTGTAGATCAGGTGTAACGCACGCGACCGCCTATATTCACGTCGACATGAGGTACTGTGACCCTGAGGTGGTAAATGGGCAGAAGGCCCCATGACAATGATC
The DNA here is from genome assembly GCA_024509875.1 of Oreohelix idahoensis. Classification (NCBI taxonomy): domain Eukaryota; kingdom Metazoa; phylum Mollusca; class Gastropoda; order Stylommatophora; family Oreohelicidae; genus Oreohelix; species Oreohelix idahoensis. The sequence goes on from JAMPIV010000532.1 coordinate 182,496, forward strand.
ACCATTACTGCCTATGACACACCTACATTTAATTCCCTGCGATCCGCCCCTCCCCAACCCTTGTCCAGCGAATATGCGTAACACGTAGGCACAACCACGTTGATCGGCATGAACCTGTAGCTAGATTATTCCAACAGGTATTATTTGCAGTACTAAGACTCCACACCATCAAAAATACCAACCCAATGGTGATAATCTTGTCACCAAGAGTTTATAATCTAAATGACCATTCGACTATCATATTGGATACCTACCCACATATCTCTGACCATCCCAACGTGATACACGTACCTGGTGACGACAAAGGACAGTTCGATGTTTTGTATTATATTCCATCTCATAGGTTTTTATTCGAAAACCACTAACAGTAAGATCAGCCATGGACATTTTGGAGTTTTAAAATCTCTTAAGTTATGTGTGTTGATTTTATTAATTCCATATATTTCCCTAGATGGAAAAGCTTCTCTTTTACTCTTTTTTGTAATCGCTTATTTTGGATTATGCATTAATCTGTTTACCTTCCAACACTTTGTCCTTATTTTGGCTGCATTTGAGCGTACACACATAAATTCCATTTACGTTGTTAATCTCCACAGTCCTAATTATATTAATGTAATTAGTCCCACACAAAAATATTTATAGAATGAGTGATTCCCAGTATACACACGACTGATATATCTCTCCAATAATGCTACGAGAACTATATTCGGGCACCATAAATCAAAAAATGACAACTCCACCTTAGAAAAATACTAACCTCGGTATGAGACTCAGATTTTTTGACTTTTTAAGCTCTGACGGTGGAATGACCAGGAACTCGAAGAAGTCCCCGCCCCTCCCCCGCCCCCGACCCCCCTCCCAGTCTTATTTTTCTGGTATTTGTATGCCTTTTAGTCCCCCTCATGAATACCCCTGTGGGGGGGGGGGCCGCGCTCAGTGGCAGATCGGTCCCCCTGGGGGGACCCCCCGTGGGCCATGGTGGGTGCTCGTGATCCGTGACCTACTTGTGTGATCTAAGACGGTGGAACCTAGCCCCCCCCTGATGATGTTTCTGTGTCAATGAAATAGTCCTCCCAAAACCAACTACAAGCCCCCCCCCCCCCCCCCGCATCCCCCCGACCCCGCCCCGTCATTAGTTGCCATTAGTCCCCCCCCATAGCCCCCCTATTTGTGGTGGCCTGTGCCCCCATGGAAACTTATAGAAAATTACATATCCATGCAGGATTACAGGTCTTTTTGTATAATGTACCCGCTTCGCCATCTAATCCCCTACCACAAGAATTTGTAAATGTATGCTGGGCAATGTTTTACTCATGATGGAACAATGGAAAGAACCCCCCCCAGAACCAAAATAACCGACTTTTCTCAGTCGATCGCTGCACAGAGTAAGGAGAAAAATTGAAAATGATGGAACTCTGGATCCCTCCCACCGCCCCCGGAGAACAGAAAGCCCCCCTCCCCCAACCAGACAGAATACAGACTTTTTGTTAATGGATGCTTGCAAGCCTAGCCCCCCTAGCAGAAGTGAAATATGGGAAAATGCTGTGCCAAGATCACTTCAAGCCGCGCGAAACTCGATGGAAGAACTCAGACTGATACCGACATTTCTCTTAATGGGACAGCTTGCACTGATCAGGAGAAATTCGAAATGATTGAGTGACAAGATCATCTCATTGTAACCTAAGAAAAGAACCAGAGACTATACAGACTACTTCCACGTTAATGGACCCCCCCCTTAGCACTTAGTAGGAGAATCTGGAAGATGGATGGTGGGCAAGATCACTTCATGTGGAAACTGAGTTGAAAAGAATCCAGGACAGATAAACAAGACATATCTTTATTCATGGGATGCTTTGCATTCAGAGTAGGACCCCAATTGGAACCCGCCCCCCTGATGTGACAAGAATCAACCATTGTGAAACTGAATGAAAAGAAACCAGACAAGTATACAGACCTTTGTACCACCCCCAACTGGATGCTTGCACATATTAGGAGTAATAATGAAAATGATGCCTGGCAAGATCAACTCAATGTACGAACTGAATGGGAAATAATCCAGACAGATACACCACTTTCTTTAATGAAATGCTTGTCACAGAGTATGGAGAATGAAATGATGTACAAGATGTGCATTTTTTTCATTGATGAAACTTATTGAAAAGAAACGTAGACAGATAGCAGACTTTTAGGGTAGCAGTAGGATGCCCTTGCATCATAGTAAGGAGAATGTGAATGATGTGACAAGATCGCATACTGAGCATTTAGTGAAAACTGAATGAGAAAGGATAACTAGAACTTATACCGACGCTCCTTTATGGATGCCTTTTTGCGAACGGAGTAAGGAGAATTGGGAAATGGATGTTGAACAAGATCACTCATGTGAAACTGATGTAAAGAATTTTATAGACAGATGCAGGACTGAGTTTTGTATAAGGATACCGATGAGCTTGCACGCATAGTCATGAGTGAATTGAAATGAGAATGTGGCAAGATCACTCTAATGACAGGAAAAAACGATTGAGAAATGAACCCAACAGATACATGGGACATTTTCTTATAATGACAGGAATGCTTGACGCGCTGAGTAGGGAAAATGGGAAATGATCCGGTGGCAAAGATGCACTCAGTTAGTAAGAGGTGAACTGAGTGGAAAGAACCAGATCCAGTACGCCGCAGTGTGAACAAATTTGCTGGTGTTGGACAGTACAAATCATGAAAAACCCAAGTAAAATTGCATTTAACTCTATTGGGAACTTGCTAGCATAGTTATTTTTCTACACCCTGTATTACACATCAATTTTAATTCACGACTTACCTATAAAACAACGCCTCTGAAGAGTTTGTTGTCCGGAGTCAAAGAAGTTAAAAAGGCCAGTTCCTTTGAGTTTTCTAGAATCCACTAGGGGTCTGAGAAATAGAGAAAGAAACTAAATATACACAAGGAGAAGATAACTGGATGATAGGACGTTAATGATAGAGATCAGATAGATCATGGAAACATGAAAAAAATCTTGCATTGATGGCACGATGAAAAGTAAAGCTTGAACATGTGTTCGGTTGAGGACCAGTGTTTTCCACAGGGGAGTGAAAGTTTTTGATTGGATGGAATGTTTTTCCTGACTTTGGTTTACTGAGACTTTTATGGTTTTTTCTAGTGGTCTCATCATTTTCCATAAAGTGATTCTGCCTAATTAAATTTAATAAGTGGCAGCAGGTTAGCGAGTACAAAAAAAAATGAGAATTTTGATAGAAACAATGTGTATTCTATTCGGCACTGTTGCCAATCAGGGCTAGGTAATCATCATAATTTTTTCCTCCAGCTTTTGTTCGTATTAACTAATACAACCAATTATGATTAATTTTTATCATGTCTAGGGACATAGTACTACAGTTATAATAAAACAGCTTTAAATCTGTAATTAGCCTGTTGGCTAATGAGTATGTTGGAGTAACAGTTTAACCAAGCTGTCAGAAAGTTCAAAATAAACAATTTGTTTTGTTTCATTAAATTCTTGTTTTGTTAAATATGTAACATTCACGTTTACTGTATGTTAAGAGTCTGTAAACAATCAAAAGAATATCACAAACTTCTTAGGTGGGCTTTCTTTAAGATAGTTTAAAATATTGTGTATTCCTTGAGCAAAGATTTTTATCAGTACCATAGATTAGATCTACAGTGCCGGATCTTCATAATCAAAGGTTAGTTGCCATGGATCTCCAATGTCTTTCCTTCTGGTTTTTTGTTTTTCTTTTTTCTTCATGAGGTACCCTATGAATGGGACTCTGTTCCTGTCCATCTTCTTGATGTGATCTTTTCCTATATTTAGCTAGGTTCTGTCTTCCTCTTGCATGTGCTTTGGACATATCGACTTTTTTTTCCCTTCCAATGTGCATTTTCAGAAAGGGTATTAAGGTCCTTTTTTATAAAGCAACCAAGCATTACATGTTTATTTGTTTAACATACATGTTCGTGTGTTTTGTTCATTATTTATGTTTTCATTCCTAGCTTTCATGGGATTTATTATTTGCTTTTCTTCTTCTCTTTTCATGGAAGATGGGCCCCATTCCTTCTAATACAAACATCATATAGAAGGAGCCCCCAGATTCTTTCTTCTAGACTGCTTATTCATTGTGCTTTGTTATCGGTGGCATACGATCAAGTAGTATATGAAAAGAGATTAACTGTTTCTATTATAAATAAATGGGGGGATGGATATTTGTAAAAGATTGAAATAACTAAAGATTCAAAATCAAACAAAATAAACCTGTCATGAAATACCATAAACTGAAAACCAAGTAGATCTAAAACAGAAATAAACTCATAATAAATACCATAGACTAAAACCAAAATATGTGGAAATATCAAACAAATAAAACTCCATTAAATTACCATAAACTAAAAGAATCCAAATGATCTAACAAATAAACTTTTCATAAAATATACCATAAAACTAAAACCAAATATCAAACAATTTATAAAAACTCATAAATAACCATATAACTATAAACCCAAATATCCAAACAAATAGAAGAGTTTTTCATAAATAGCCAGTAACTGTAGAAACCAAATATCGAAACAAATGTAAACGTGGCATAAAACTCCCATAACTAAAAAACCAAATATAAAAACAAATATTAACTTTGTTGTCATAACAACACATCCGACCAGTAAACCATCCACAGCCAATAATGACACAACCAAAAACAATCAAACAAAATACCCCACATCACTTAAGAGTAGATACCCGCTCATAGCAGCCCCACACTAATACATTAATACCTAAACAAAAACCGACAACCCCGAATAAAAACAACTTACAACATGACCGCAGCCTATAGAATCCGCAAACGCGCATGAAAATAACTACGAAAGTTTAACCGGCCTACCTAATAGATGTGGGCAGAATAACAACCAAAAATTTTTGAATCGACAACACCACAAATCTAGCAGCGATATCTAAGAAACATAAAAAAATCCTGGATCATTCCCAAAACCATTGCTGTCCCCGACGCATTTTTTGGATTTCCTGGGATACCAGACCTGTAAAGTAAGATTTAACTGATTCACAAATGATTGAAAAGGACTTTCATTGGGTTTAAGTAAATTTTAATAGCCAAACTATTGTCTTCAACAATAATATAATTTTTTTCCCAAAATCGACCACCCAAGCAATGATACCATCCAGTAATTGGGAGGCAGGAAGACAACACCCAATTGGGGGAAGAACTATGTAAAACATTGACATCTGCCATCAATGGAACCTAGTACCTTGTAGGCGATACTATGGTCAGCTTGTGTACCCCCTGACAAACCCCAGAAGCTATGCAGTGGGTAGTTTGTACTCCCTGGTAGGTTCAACCACCCGCTGGACTGGTCTTGCGTGGGTAGGGTGGTTAGGACAAAAGCTGGATTTACCCCTGGTCCCACCAGGTTGTTGGGGGGTTTTTAGCACAGTGCCGACACCTGCCCTGTCAATGTAAAAAAATCGCACGAATGTATACTGAAACGGCAACAAATGAAAAAACTTGATTGATGCGTGGAACGGACATCCGGAAGTCTCGGGTCTCATATGAACTAACGGTGGTGAAGGCAGAGGTATTAAAGCCACTAGGCATGGAGGGGCGGATGCCCGGACCGCAAGACACGAAGCGGTAAATGGTTTTTGGAATGTCAGGCTTTGTTGGGAGTGAGGCGTGGAGGGGCTGGGATTACGGATCACAGCAGAGATAGGAAATTGCGAACTGCATATCCTGGGAATGAAGCGAGAGCAAGATGGAACAGGGGATGGGAGAAGAATAAAAAACATCTACAGGGGAAAAACGGTGCTTGTGTTCCTCCGTGGAGAGGATATGGTCGGCACGGCGAGGGTGTAGCCATTGTGCCCTGATGGGAGGGGGAGTGGAGGGGTTCCTTTGCTGGAAGTGGAGACCCATTGGCAACAGACTGGTAAGAGCTTGGATTTGAGAGGGAGAGATTCACACCAACAGCCCGCAGTTGTACTAGGTCACTAATGCACCAACAAAAAACTCACTAGCTGATGGTGGGAGATCGGTTGGGCGAGTTTTATCAGCTGTGGGTACGGGGGTATTGATGGAGGCTGTACCCAGTTGCGGTGTTATTATAGTGGTGGGAGACCTAGATGCGAAAGTATTGGAACACACAAATAGTTTGTAACGAAAGAGTAATGGGGAAATGGCGGCAGTGGAATAGTGAATGAGAATGGGGACAAATTGATGGGCTTTCTGCGGTGTTTTGACAGCCTGGTCATTGGAGGAACACTTTTTCAACACAAAGAAGTGCACAAGTTAACATGGGAATCACCAAACGGACGAGACAAAAAACCAGATAGATCACATAATGATCAATGGCAGATGGAGACATGCACTACAAGACGTGAAAGTAAGAAGAGGCGCAGATGTGGGAAGTGATCATCACCTAGTAAGTAGCAAGACTGAAGGTGAAACTCAGAGCTGCTGGACCAGTTGCAGTCAAGCGGGAAAAGATATAACATCATGAAACTTGGGGACCCCCTCGCAGGAGAAGCATTCGTGGTCGACGTGGGGGAGACGATAATCTGATTGCCAAAGGCCAGGAAAGAACAGAGACCGACAATGTCGACCGGAGATTCAACACCATCTCAGCAATATATAAAGAAAGCGGCGGGTCATGCTTGGGATTCCTGGAGGGAGAGAGCCGGGGCTGGATGGCACCAGAAGCGCTGGGCGCCATAGCGAAGAGAAAGGAAATGAAAAGAAAGAAAACAAGCTAAGTCTCCCAGGTTGAAGGCAATATGTGGTGAACAGTGCGGTCGGGCTGGACAGGGAAGTGGAAACGTCGGGCCCGTGCTGGCAAAAAAGGGACATTTCTGGATGACCTTGCAAGACAGGCAGAAGAGGCAGCGCTGAGAAATGAAAACAGGGCACAGTTTACAAAATAACTAAAAGCTGTCAGTGAAAAAACGGGGTGCAGACCAGCATAAAACATTAGTGAGAGGACAAGCAGGGACTCTCAGTTCCCAGCAAAGTACTGGGCATGATGGTCGTCCAGGGAATTTCAAAGGCAGTTGACCGTGAACTGAGGAGGGAGCGGGCGGGCTTCGGAAAGAGCAGAAGATGTGCAGCTCATGTATTTACCCTCGGGAACATTATAGATCAGTGCTCAGAATGGCAGAGACAGCTGTACATTAACTTTGTTGACTTTTAAAGGGCTTTCGACGGCGTACGCGGGGACAGCCTATGGAGAATTCTGAGGGCTTGTGGAATTCCCAGCCGCATCGTTTCCATCATAAAAAGTCTCTATTCTGGCGTTTTACGTGCAGTGTTGGATCGAGTAATGTAACTTTCAAGGTGAGGGCGGGAGTACGACAGGGATGCCCCTTGTCAACGACATTGTTTTTGACGGTCATGGATTGGGTGGTGCGCCGGACAACGGAGGGCGATCCGGGAGGAGTTGGATGGACGGCGTTTTCTACGCTGGAAGACCTGGGGTGTGCAGATGACGTTGCACTACTCGCACATTCACATCAACACATTCAAGACAAAACCAATAGACTGAGAGAGTGTGGCCGGCGGGTTGGCCTGGACATCAGTTTGAAGAAGACAGAGGTCATGACGCTGGATGTGGGCAATCCTGGGCCAATGGCAATGGGGAACCAGGGGTTGGAACGGACGGACACATTTACTTACCTGGGATGCGTGGTAACACCTGGCGGCGGGGACATTGGCGGCAGAATGAATGAAGCGAGAACAGCCTTTGCTGTTCTCAACAACATTTGGAAGTCTTCCCAGTACAGCACAAACACCAAATTAAGACTGTATGAGAGCTGTGTACTTTCTGTGCTTCTCTATGGTGTGGAGTGTTGGAGAGTGGCAGAGAAGGGGATGTCGTGACTGTCTTCCTTCCACACAATCTGCCTAAGGAAAATTCTCCGAATCTTTTGGCCAAACACCATCAGCGGCCAAGAACTGCTTATTCGGAGTGACCAGGAGGACATGCACACCATCATAGCTGGCAGACGCTGGAGTTGGGTTGGCCACGTCCTCAGAGGGGACCCTGATACCATCGCAAGAACAGCTATGCTATGGACACCCGAGGGAAAGCGAAAGAGAGGCCGAACAAAAACAACTTGGCGGAGAAGTGTGGAAGCTGAGATGCAAAGAATGAACCACAGTTGGGGCACTGTACGAAGGATGGCCGCCGACCGAGCAAAGTGGAATCAATTTGTTGCTGCCCTACAAGACGCCACAAGGCGTGATGGCCACTGACTGCTTTGACGGTTGGTGGTTATGGATCAAAGAAGAAGAAGAAAAGATAACATATCTCCTGCCAGTGGAGGATAGAAGAGGTAGCAGGGCCGAGCAACAAATGGAAAAATTGAGGAAGCTGAAACACCACCCAGTGTACCAGAGAATAAATGGTCTTGGAAAGGGAAGACTCGAGCGAAGCAACTTTGTAGAATCAACAAAATGATCACCTATGCTGGCTGAAAAACGCTAGAATATGGTGTTAGGCCCATATTTTCTTGACAATCGGCACACTAGGGGTAATGTGGTCAGCATCACGCCGGCCGCCTTAATCTTCCCAGAGTTGCTCTGGTACCCAATTCATGAGGCTAAGTCGACCCCGGAGTCATTGGCGATTTTAAAAATCCCACCTCAACTGGGGATCGAACCATGGACCACCGAGCTAGGAAGCCAGTGCACTAACCACTGCTATCACATTAATAGGTCAAGTTGTAGGAAGGTGGACAGAATACATAACGTAGGTCTGCGATGATGAAAGATCAGAGTTAAATATTCATGACAACTGTGAAGGACCAGAAAGACTTGCAGCAGAAGTTGACAAATTTAACAGTAGAGGAAATAGAGGCTTCTGAGATTTTTTTAATTGATGTGATAAAAAACTGTTGAATGACATCTAGAACAAAGAGGATGCATACTCTACTAAAATCCATATTCATAACTTTGCCATCAAATGTGAAGACCACCTGTGGTGGGTTTAGATGTTATGAAATGTTGTTGTTATGTATTGATATTGTACTGAATGAGGTCAGCTGTGAAGGCCCCTGAGTATAACAATTATTAGGGTGAGTTTTCAGGGGGCCTTTCTGCTACCACCTTATGATCTCATTCAGACTTATTCTTGACTAGTATGTATGATAGCTACGTATAATGTCTAGGGTATTGAAATTGTGGTATGATGGTGAACCGCAACACAAAACACCCACAAATACTAAAGTCTATGATCAACTCGACTAACACTGGGTTTTAAGTTTTGATATTTGTCATAGATTTTTGATAGGGGGATTAGGACTTGGGTTGGTCCCTTCTGAATAGATTAGAATGAGTGATAGCCACAGTGAGATGTGATAACAGAAATAGATTTCCACGAGTGAGATGGTAGAATTTTATAGAGGCTGTCCCGGAAATCGAGAATCTTCTTTCTTTCCGCCTATCTTCTACAACAGATCCAGAGGAGTCAGACAGTCTATAAAAAAATATATATATTACCACTCACGTGCACACACACAATTGACAATATGTAGACGCACACACGTGGGAAAAACTATAACAATGATTATACAGATACTTTGGGACGAGCTGACCAACGCGCTGATTTAGGTTCAAGAGAAATTTTAATTATCATCTAAAATTTCATCACAACACACAAAATTACATCAAGCAAAATCTATACATAGTCATAAAAAATCAATGAATTTCTACCAGAATGATAGACCCACCGTATGATCTTATCCCTCAAGGTATGCCCACAGTCCTGTTAGAAGAAAGTGATAGCCCCAAGGAATCAAGGATACATTTAGCGGTAATCAAATGATTTTCCCCTTTTAAAGGTATGAACAGACTTAGATATTAGTATGATCTATCCTAAGGGACAGTATCTAGTTTGTAACAAAGAACTTTGCATAAAGATATTACAAAGTGGGTGAAATTTGGTATACCAAAAAAAAAGATCACTCGTTCCTGCTTTCTCTCGGTTCATTCATCAGGGCCCTGTCGTGCATTTCTCACTTTCTTACCCTATAACTTGCTGTTGTTTGCCGTCTGGCGCACGTTATGACACAATCTGTTTTATCGGTTGGTGAAGCGAATACCCAGCTCTGCAGATCTTGGTTTCATCCAATTTGTCCGGGTAGCGTTCTCTTCGGGCGATAATTTTGTTCAGATTTTAAGTTAGTGTCACTTTATCAGTTCAGGTAAGAATTAGTGTAAGCGGGTTCACTGTGTCCGAATCACGAGGTTTCCACTACTTAGGAAAAAATGTCAGGTTTGTAACTTTCGATCAAAGGGTACCTTCTTGGTCACACCACAAGTTGACAAAATTTGCGGAACGTTACTGTTTGTAATAGTTTACTTGCCACAAGGGCTGAACGGTACTTAAGTTTTCTCAGGAAGAATCAAAATCAGGCGCAAGAGGCCCGTTATCTCATTTAACCGTTAAAGTATTCGTAAAGATTATGCACCAAGTCACTCTAAGAAAAATGTTTTAGTTCTTCACAGATCGTACTCATCAGTACTTAACGCTGGCAAAGTTTGGGTTAACCCAGTTTTCACTCAATAGAGAAAAACAACATCATAAAAATATTATACATACTATGTACTCCGGTTTTAACTTACATTTTAAACTGCAAGCGTACAGCTTGACTTATCATTTTAAACTTCCCGTGAAATAAGTTATATTAAAAAAAAACCAATCATCATGAATTAGGAACACATACGTATTCCGTCAACACTTATGAGGCATGTAGCATTTATAAGTTAGTTTTAAAATATTCTCGACTGAGTATTTAGCAGTTAAATTAAATTCATTAATAGCTGCATGAGTTTAAGCTTAAACTTTTTAATTTCTTCTGCTTTCCACTGTAACTTGTTGACTAGAGAATATAACAGACTTATCAATTAAGCACTCTGCACAAAATCTAACTAGTGAAATATGAAATAAGCGATTATCACTTTAACCACTTCACAAAATCTATTCCACCACACTTGACAACACTGTGACACTCACATACATATAACACTCTATGAGAATATCTTAAATGAGTCACTGATAAATTTTCAAATATCAATATGTATTCAGTGCTGTCATTAATGTATATGTGTCCTGATTCAAATACAAAGAGAACCAGGAGTCACAATCAATTTTAATTACAAGTTATATGTACAGAATTTATCAATATGAATCTTGGAGTGACATATTTTATTAATATTATCCTATGTGTGTCAGTTGTGTAGTAGTAATATGAGGAATACTGGTTTTGTTTTGTTTTTTTCAAGCTCTGTTGGTATTTGTCATCATGACTTTAATAGTTTGTTTCTGTTGGAACTAGTAGTAGAGATGTTCTCAGTTCCTGGCATTAAAACAATTAAATTCCCCTCTTAATTTTATTTTACAATGTCATTTTAAGATGGGGGTACATAATGTTGAGCTCAGCTGGCCACATCAGCTTATCTTTCGTGATGGCGGCAGGAACAGACTCCTCTGCTCGATTTCTCCCCTGTGCTCTGGAGACACCTCACTGTTAGCTATATGGACCAAGGAGTATGCTGTCCGACTCTGGATTCAGCAAAGCTCTGACCAAGTGCTGCTCAATAACTTTAAGACCACGGTCCCTGAAACAAGAAGGTTGTACCTCCTACTTCAGAACTAATTTATACTCTAGTTCTACACTGAGCACAATACATAACAAACCTGAGTTCAGAGCGTTAGGCCAACTGTCAGCTTCATCTGAATTACTTTACACCAGTATATTCCTCCTTAATTGTCACTACGCCTCTGCAATTCCAGCATTATTTCTTTCTAGTCAATAATCTAGGTGTCAGTGTACTGCTTGGCAATTCCATGTAGTTTTACTTTCCTCCGACACCTTCTGTTCAGGCTGGAGCACTATAGGCTTTACCTCATGTTCGCTACTGAACCACACATATATACAGACATAAGTATCAATTTACATTCAATTTTCATTTAAAAAGATATCAAATATTTCAAACCTACCACAATTCATGGAAATAATACACAGTGACGTTGAATGGCAATGAATATAGCACAACTCCGATCTGCCGATGTCCCAGGCTTTTATTTAACAAAATATGCACTGGTGATCAACGTACTGTTTCTTAGTAGGTTTATTACAAGATGTGGCATGGAACAGACGCTCTGAATTGAGTATATTCGCAGCTCTAACCAATCAAGCCATCTCTACACATCTTTTCAAAAAAGTACCCCTTCTCACGTTTCCCCTGACAACACAAGATAGTATTTATAGTCCGACTAATCGTGTTTAGCCTTACATTTGTTGCGCTCCAATCAAATAGGAGTTAACATGGAGACTCATTTCCCGTACAATGGTGGCCTAAAATTCTGCCACTGAGCGATTCTGATTTTGGTGTTGTCTGACACCCTCACTATTTTATTTTGGCTATAATTTGGTAATTCCTAGACTATTTGCGTAACGTTTTACATATTCTTGGTTAGCAAGTCCTAAGGAACCCAAATATACAAATTTAAAAGAGCTAAGTGGCTGCGTTCAAAATATGCAATTTCTTCTACCTCCTGTTTACTTCGAAGATGTGCTGTCTGGGTACTGTAATGTTTTCAAACGTAAACCAGTATAATGTCATATTTCCCAATAAGCGTTTTTCAGGATTTTAAAACCTAACTCTCGGATGGGTAGTGTTTTTATCACTGTCGATTTGAAAAAAAAGCTAGTGCTTGTGGCCTTACACGCGTGATGGTAGTAATTGTGTATCGCGCGACTCGTGTTAGTATTGCCTGTGCCTGCTTTCTGCCTCTCCCTTCCCTTCTTTAGTCCATCTGTCTTTTGTTTTTGGTAACATAGTGTAGAAAAAGACATGAATGGAATTTTAATTCTAGGTCAACTTGCGTATCTCAAGGTTTTTCTTAGAAATGGAGTACACTTTTTAGTGTGTTTGGGAAACGCGTGTATACTGCAGAAGGCTTTACTATCAACGTGAAACGTTACAATTAGCAGACGCAGGAGAACACAAGGGGGATTTCGAGTACAGTCATTGTGACAGCACTGTTCTTTACCATTCTTCTTTCCTTTTATTAAATTTATTTGTTAGACCTTATATTGTCCTTTTAATTTATATATGTGGATGTAGAATTTCACGACAAATCCTCCCCTCTTAAAACAGACGTTATATGTCAGTCTATAATTCTATATACACATAGAGAAATTTCTTATTATTCCTGGGGTTTTGGGTGATTCTCATCACACGGATGGCGGCTTAAAAAATCCGCTCCCAAATTTGTTTTTCCACTTATATACTCTATGCTGAACTCAAATGGCTGCATCAATAAAGACCAACGGAGTAATCTAGAATTCTCATGTCTAGCCTGTGCTAGAAACGATAAAGGTTTGTGATCCGTTTGCAACTTAAATGCCTTCCCATACAGATAAATATTGAATTTCTTTATCGCCCATATTACTGCAAGACATTCTTTTTCGCTAGTTGAGTAATTGGTTTCAGCTTTATTCAACTTTCTGCTAGCATATGCCACTGGGCTTAATTCCCCATCCAATGCATCTGATTTCTGTAGTAGAGTTGCACCTAACCCAATATTACTGGCATCCGTCCTTACTATGAATTCTTGACTTAAGTCAGGTAATTTCAAAATAGGTTTTGCTTGTGAGCTTTTCCTTCAATTCTTGGTAAGCCATTTCACATTGTGGTGTCCATGTAATTCGATCTGGGTTTCCTTTACGTGTCAAATCAGTTAACGGTGCACATATGGAATTAAAGTTTTTGATATACTTCTGGTAGAAACCACATAATGAGACAAAGGATCTCACGTCCTTCTTGGTTTGTGGTCTCGGGGCTTTCTTTAGTTTCTCTAAATTCTTTGGGTCAGGGGTCATGTTTCCCTGATAAACTGTGTGTCCCAAGAATTCCAATTCTTTACATCCAACGCAACATTTGGTTGGTCGGGCTGTTAAATTCGCTTCCCTAAGTCGATTAAACAGCATGTTCAGAGAGTCAATGTGTTCCTCAAATGTTTCTGTTGCTATAAGGATATCATCCATAAAATTTGTGATGCATGGATTATTCAGAGGGTCCAATAATTTTCTCATCATTCTAGAGAAGACACTAGGCGCATTCTTCAATCCAAATGGCAATCTATTAAACTCATAGTGTCCTTCTGAGGTACTAAAAGCTAGGTATGGTCTAACCTCAGGCTTTACTGGAATCTGATAGTATCCTTTACTCAGATCCACTTTTGAGAAATATTTAGCTTTATTTAGTCTGGCAAACAGCTGATTTGTATCCGGCAATGGATCCACCTGTCCTTCTGTAATAGCATTCAGTCTCCTGTAATCTATACAGAGTCTATGTTCTCCAGAGGGCTTCCTTAAGAGTACAACACCGGAACTATACGAGGATTCACTGTGTGAAATAATTCCTTCCTTCAACAGATAGTCTATCTCTTCCTCAAAGCTTTCTCCTTAGCAAACGGAATCGAATATGGTTTCATACAGACAGGTGTGGGGTCTATCAGTTTCATATCATATTCCAATAGGTTTGTATGCCCTGGTCGGTCTGTTAACACCTCTGTATGATTATTTAGAACCTGTTGCACTCTCTCTTTCTGAGTTTTCGTTAAATGTGTACTGATTTTCACCTGTGCTGCTGTCTCACAGGGGTGTAATGGATATTCAAATGATGAAAGTGGTTCCTTTTTCATCTCCATGGCGATGGACAAGGTCAACAAGTGTGTCTCTTCCTGATGTTCTCTTTCCAAATATTTCTTCAGGAGATTCACATGATAGATTTTTTCTTTCCCCTTCTTATCTATCTTATAATTTGTTCTAGACACCTTCTCTAAACTGTATATGGACCTTGCCATCCAATCTGTAACTTATTCTGACTCCCGGGGAGAAGAAGCAGTACCTTCTCTCCCACAGCCAAATCTCTGTCTTTCGCCTTCCTGTTATAATAGGCAGCATGTTTCTTCCTGGCTTGTTTCAAATTTTTCATTGGCAAGTTTCCAGCCAGTTTTTAAACGAGTGGTCAGCTCATTCACATATTGGTATGAAGATGTAATGTTTTCCTCTGCCTTTTCATCAGTCCACGTTCTTAACAAAGCTACATATGGACCTTTAATTTTGTGGACCTATTTGTCCATGCACCGGTATGGTCTCTTCCACTTGAAGCTCTATAGTGATGATTTTTCTTCCCAGAATTATCATTCACAAAACGACCGCTACCAATTTTTCTTTTGGGGCTTTCTCCCCACTTAAAATTCTTGATGAGAGATTTCCTCTCTACATCCTCTTCCTCCAGTTTGTTTAAGTCCGATTGAGGGATTTTCGGCTTATCCTGGGGTAAGACATCTTTTTGCACTCTCCGCATAGTGGCCATTGTAAAACAGTTAAGTGAAGCTTGTCCGTGAAAAGGGGCTTCCCATTCCCTTTGGTCCACTTTATCAAATTTATTTTTCTTCGTATTTTCAGGCCTAGTTTTACCCCTTGGCGTGTCCAGGTCCTGATCCATGTTCCCACTTGTGGGTGTTCCCTCATGTGCTATGCTACACCTTTCTACAAAATTCTCAATGCCCCATCTTGCTTTGGGCCAATAATAATTGTGAGCCACCTTTTGGATGATGGTACCTATTTTCTCATGGTCCCCATCTGGTTTCACATGTAGGCTCCTTATTAATTCTTCCCTATATCTTTTAGGAAGTACCAGCTGTCCCTGACCTTTGGATCTAGCTCCAGTCTTCCTATACATCAACTTGTTTTTCATGTAAAAATCTCCCTTGCCTGGAGTTGTATGACAAGTTGACAATTTCCTGAAACAAGGCTTGAGTGTTTTATCCCCAGCCTGTGCCTTCCTCATCTCTTCTGGAGTGGTATCCAACATAATATCCTCCTCCTTTCTTGAGGTCGACCTGACCTGAAGGGTGGCCATATACACAGGTTTCCTTCTGCAACGGTCAGTGTCATGATTGTCCATCTGACAATTTTTACACCACCTTTTTCCTTGGTTGAAAGATTTTCTTTCATCATATTTCCTTTCATCGAATTGTGGGGATTTATTTTTATTTTCATACCGTGGCCTATCAAATTGGTGCTTACCTTTATTTTGATCCCTAGGATCAAATTTATTAAAGTTCTGTGGTGCCCTAAAGTTATCCCCTTGTTTCTTTTTATTACCTGTTCCCTCTGCTTGAGCTGCTTGATACCTTTCAGCAACATTTAGCAACTCACCCAGCCTCTCTGCACCTTGTTCCATGAGAAACTTTCTCAGGTCTGGAGCCATGGACTCTCTTAATTGCTCTATAAGGACCATTTCCTTAAGATCTTGGGTTTTCCCCAGAGAAGTCCATTTCTCCAAGTATGTCTCTATTCGTGCAGAGAACTGGTGATAGGTTTCACCTGACAGTAGTATAGCATTCCTAAATTTTTTCCTATAAAATTCTGCATTCTTTTCATATCTTAACAAAAGAGCCTGCTTTAGCATGTCATAATTTTCCTGATCACCTCTGCTCATTTTAGCAAAAACTTCATAAGCTGCCCCACGAAGTCCCTGAGATAACTTTAAGCTCCACCTTTCTCTCTCTAACCCATACGTGGTAGCTAATAGTTCGTACCTATTTAGATAGCTCTCTATATCATCGTCTTTCTCAACAAAATGATCTAAATGAAAATTCATAGCTGAGGTTGAGGCTCCCTGCTAGCAATGGCATCAGAGGCAAAGGGACTGGCACCATTTTCAGGAGCATGGCCTTGAAACTCAAACTCCCTTAGTCGTAACTCATGTTCCCTTTGTAATCTTTTATCTTCTGCTTCCCTTTCTGCAGCATCTTCTTTCTCGGCTTCCCTTTCTGCAGCTAATTTCTTCTCTTCCTTTCTGCAGCTAATTTTTTTGTCTTCCCTTTCTGCTCCAATTCTTTAGTCTCTTTTGTCAGCCTCAATCTGCAACCTCTTAGCCTCAGCCTCAATCTGCAACCTCTTAGTCTCAGCCTCTAATTTTCTTTCGGCCTCTTTTCCTAATCTTCTTTCTTCCCGTTCAATATATTTGTCACATTCAGCAGTGACATAAGCAATCATAATTTGCCCGTCCATTCCTAACTCTTTCCCAGTCTGTACAGCAGCAGATCGAAAATTTGCCAGGTCGGCCATTGTCTAACAGATAAATGTCTAAAATATTTAACTAAACAATTTTATCTATGACTAATTAACTCAGGACAACACAGGCACTGTGAGCTCAACCTTATTTATTTTCACCCAAGGATACCTTTTAATTCTTATTATTCCCTGAAGTGAATTACCCCCAATATTTTTACTAGGGAAAGATTCAAAATCCCGAGAGCGAGACCCCAATATATGTGGTAAAGTGGGATGTTATAAATATTTATAGGGGACTTAGTGTACTGACTGAGATCAGCTGTGAAGGTATCTATATCTAATAAGAGTAGTGTATTATAGATAACCTTACTTGCTGCCACATATGTATACCTCAGTCAGAATTATTCTGGAATATTGTGATGACTACGTTATATGTCTAGGGTATGTATATGATGAAGTGTAAGTCACAACAACAACAGACAGATAAACAATTTAATTTATTCCACCACACTTGACAACACTGTGACACTCACATACATATAACACTCTATGAGAATATCTTAAATGAGTCACTGATAAATTTTCAAATATCAATATGTATTCAGTGCTGTCATTAATGTATATGTGTCCTGATTCAAATACAAAGAGAACCAGGAGTCACAATCAATTTTAATTACAAGTTATATGTACAGAATTTATCAATATGAATCTTGTAGTGACATATTTTATTAATATTATCCTATGTGTGTCAGTTGTGTAGTAGTAATATGAGGAATACTGGTTTTGTTTTGTTTTTTTCAAGCTATGTTGGTATTTGTCATCATGACTTCAATAGTTTGTTTCGGTAGGAACTAGTATTGGAGATGTTCTCAGTTCCTGGCGTTAAAACAATTAATTTCCCCTCTTAATTTTATTTTACAATGTCAGTTTAAGATGGGGGTACATAATGTTGAGCTCAGCTGGCCACATCAGCTTATCTTTCGTGATGGCGGCAGGAAAAGACTCCTCTGCTCGATTTCTCCCCTGTGCTCTGGAGACACCTCACTGTTAGCTAAATGGACCAAGGAGTATGCTGTCCGACTCTGGATTCAGCAAAGCTCTGACCAACTGCTGCTCAATAACTTTAAGACCACGGTCCCTGAAACAAGAAGGTTGTACCTCCTACTTCAGAACTAATTTATACTCTATTTCTACACTGAACACAGTACATAACAAACACTGAGTTCAGAGCGTTAGGCCAACTGTCAGCTTCATCTGAAATACTTTACACCAGTATTTCCCTCCCTAATGGTTACTACGCCTCTGCAATTCCAGCATTATTTCTTTCTAGTCAATCATCTAGGTGTCAGTGTACTGTTTGGCCATTCCATGCAGTTTTACTTTCCTCCGACACTTCTGTTCAGGCTGGAGCACTATAGGCTTTACCTCATGTTCGCTACTGAACCACACATATATACAGACATAATTTATCATTTTACATTCAATTTCCATTAAAAGATATTGACTATTTCACGCTTATCACAATTCATGGAAATAATTATAAACAGTTTCGTTGACTGGCAATGCATATAGCACAGCTCCGATCTGCCGATGTCCCAGGCTTTTATTTATCAAAATATGCACTGGTGATTCAACGTAACCTGTTTCTTAAGTAGGTTTATATTACAAGATGTGGCATGGAACAGACGCTCTTGAATTGAGTATATTCGCAAGCTCTAACCAATCATGCCATTCTCATACACATCGTTTTTCAAAAAAGTACCATTTCTCACAACGTTTTCCCCTGACAACGACAAGATAGTATTTATAGTCCGACTAATCGTGTTTAGCCTTACATTTGTTGCGCTCCAATCAAATAGGAGTTTAACATGGAGACTCATTTCCCGTACAATGGTGGGCCTAAAAAATTCTGCCACTGAGCGATTCTGATTTTGGTGTTGTCTGACACCCTCACTATTTTATTTTGGCTATAATTTGGTAATTCCTAGACTATTTGCGTAACGTTTTACATATTCTTGGTTAGCAAGTCCTAAGGAACCCAAATATACAAATTTAAAAGAGCTAAGTGCTGCGTTCAAAATATGCAATTTCTTCTACCTCCTGTTTCGAAGATGTGCTGTCTGGGTACTGTAATGTTTTCAAACGTAAACCAGTATAATGTCATATTTCCCAATTAAGAATTTTGTCCAAGGATTTTAAAACCTAACTCCTCGGTATGGGTAGTGTTTTTTATCACTGTAGATTTGAAAAAAAAAAGGTGTGCTTGTGGCCTTACACGCGTGATGGTAGTAATTCGGTTTCGCGCGACTCGTGTTAGTATTGCCTGTGTCCTTGCTTTCCCCTGCCTCTCATGCCCTTCTTTTCTATCCTTTAGTCCATCTGTCTTTTGTTTTTGTTAACAATAGTGTAGGATAAAAGACCATGAATGAATTTTAATTCCTAGGTCAACTTGCGTATTTCAAGGTTTTTTTCTTAGAAATGGAGTACACTTTTTAGTGTGTTCATTGGGAAACGCGGTGTAATACTGCAGTAGGCTTTTTTACTATCAACGTGAAACGTTACAATTAGCAGGACGCAGGAGAACACAAGGGGGATTTCGAGTACAGTCTTGGGCCCCCCAACTGTTTTTTGTGACAGCACTGTTCTTTACCATTCTTCTTTCCTTTTATTAAATTTATTTGTTAGACCTTATATTGTCCTTTATTTAATTTATATATAGTGGATGTAGAATTTCACGCCAATAATAGTGATATTATTTTAACACCTCAACACAGAACTACAGGTGATGCACACTTTTATAATTAATACGCTGATATATTTTATTTGAAGGTCTAGAAGCCGGCAAATTTCCGAACAAAACCTAAGAGCTTCGCATACAGCTTATTCTATTCATGAAAAACTGTCTACTGCGAATTTAGGAGTAAGATAATGAAAATCTTAGTTTCAAACTCTGTTAAATATTCTTAAAAACCAGACAAAAAGATGAGCACTTAATTTTTTCCAAAACCCGATCTTCTCCCCTTTCCTAAGACCTTACGTTAACTTTAGACGCATGCCGTTAACTGCCACCCAGTGCATCTTCCACACCTACGTT